>PVKS010030470.1:0-24366 GCA_004027875.1 Aplodontia rufa
CCCCTCCAGCATCTATTGTTGTTTATTTTCTTCATCTTTGCCATTCTGACTGGTGTAAGGTGATATCTTAATGTGGTTTTCATTTGCATTTCTCTGATTACTAATGATTTAGAGCACTTTCTCATGTATTCATTGGCTTGATCAATGTCCTCTGGTGAGAAGTCTCTGTTTAGCTCTTTCGCCCATTTATCAATTGGGCAGATTAAGGGTGAAAGGATGGAAAAAAATCTACCACGCTCAAACATAAAGCCTTTTTCATTCAACATAATACCTTTTAAGATTCATGCAATGAATGGTAGTTTGTATATGAATGTGATGTGTTTATCCCTAATTCCTCTTTATTGCTACTTTATTATAAATAAAAATTTATGTATGTATAATTGAAATGATTGCAATTTTTCCATTCTCTTATAGATGAACACCAGGGTTGTTCCCATCTTTTACTTATTAAAATAAAAGGATGAACATTTGTGTTAACTTTTTTTGGGGAAAAGTTTTCATTTTTATTGATAAATATTTATGGTTGCTATTGCTGGTTTAGTAGAAGATTGTATCTTGTTACATTCCCACCAGTAATGTATCAGGGAAACTGAAAATCATTGCTTGCCTATGTGTATATTTTATAAGTTAACCTACCCAAGTCCATTTTCATTGTCGAATTAGTGTCTTGTGCACAACTTATCATAGTTCCTATTATTTTATTGATATTTTATTTTTTTGTGTGTGTATGTGTTATGGTTTGAACCCAGTGGTGATCTGCCACTGAGTCCCATCATGAGTGAGTTATTTATTTATTGATTGATTGATTTGAGACGGGTTGTAGCTACCATGCTGAAGCAGCCTTGAAGTTCTGATCCTCCTGTCTCAGCCTCCAAAGTAGCTGAGATTACAACTGTGTGCCACTGTTCTTGGCTCTTATATGTCTTAATAATTGCTCTTTCAACATACTACCTTCACTCGAAAATTGAAAATATCTCCTGTGTGAATCTCCACACCATCCCACACTGGAAAGGAATGTCAATTTGGTCTTACTCTTTGGTCCTCAAAAGGTTAATTCAGCATCTTTACATCTGGGCTTTCCCTGAATTAATAGCAATAGCTACATTTTATTATTTTTAATTGCAATAATTTAAAATTCTCTTCTGCTGTGAAATACAGAATGTGCCCTCCTATCTAGCTAACTCTGAATAGTTTCCTTTGCCTTTCTTCATCTTGTGTTGGAAACAACTGCTGAAAAAGAGGACAGATGATCTTTGAGTTACCAAACCATCTACATTAACTTTAAGTTCAGAAAGATTTCTCCCTCTTATTACGCTGAGAACATACACTTTCCTGATTCAGCTCCCAAATGAAAGAATTGTGTACAGCATTATAATGACATTTATAAAATTAAAATATAATGAAGGCTTTAGTTTATGTTTTTATTTTATTAAAACAGTGACTGCATAGATTTTTCTCCCCAATGCAAGGTAAATCCTTTTTTTTACCATCCTTAAATGTACCAAATAATTTTTGTTAGAAAAGAAGACAAACGCATTCCCAAGTGAATTTTGGTATCCTTGCTCTTTCAGGGTCAGCACTGTATGTGACTGCCTGATAACGTGTCCCGTTTCTTGGTCCTTCTCCATTCTGTAATCCTGTTTTGGCTAGTGGGAAACAGTGCTTTGACTAGAAAGCAGGTGGGCTAGCAATACACTCCTGTCAAACAGGCCAATTCTCTAAGGTCAGTACTCTTTAGGTACTTGTAGTGAGCAAGCTACAAAAAAATGAACTTGCAACTCACAGACTGGATGCTGAATTGTTTCCGTTAGAGACATCAGTCAGTAGTTTAACAGCCTGATGCACTCTCCATTTAGCTGGGGATCTTAAGTCTACTTAAAAATCAACAATTGAGACACTTAGACTCAGCTAAAGACTCTGCTAAGAGAGGAGAATAGAACTTTCACAGTCTTGTAAATCTTAAATCTTAATCACTAATGTTTGACTTCTGATGTTTTTGGAAATTGGTTATTAAAACTAATTTTGGCCTTCTCAGTTCAATCTATGGCCACATGTTTTTCTCTGTTCTTCCTTTCTAAAGGCAGTTTGATAACTTGATTCGAACTGTAATCTAGATTTGTTTGATAATTAATCCCAGAATTTCAAACACTAATGCATGACTTATTTTGATATTACTTCACAAAATTATTGATTATGTAATATCATTGCAAGAATTAATAGATTAATGTAGGTAACAATAAATACACTACTATAATTTTCAATCTCCTAGGTCAGTAAGGAGGAAAAAAAAGTGTTCAGTTTTAGATATGATCAATTTTACATGTGATCCATTTGTTTTTAACTACCTAATTACTCCCTTTGTTTTATGTGATTCCCAATCAATTGCTTGAAGAACTATTGAGACAGGAATAGATGGTATTGGAAATAAGTACAACATTTTCACATTAAGTGTAGTTTTTTTCTTCTGAAGTTTTGCTTTAGAAAATAATTGATATTATTCATTGTGCTAGCCTCCTTGGAGGGTGGCATCTTGATTAGCAACTCTCAGTCTCCCTTGTAATTTATAATTTAACAAAAGAGTCAGAGAAAATTTAAAAAAAAGTGTTAACAATACATCCCCCTTTTACAAAAGAAAATAGTATTTTTCACAGGAAGGATGATCACCTAAGACATAATTGTATTTAGCAACAGGTAACTAACATGAGAATATTCTCCACAGAGCAAAAGAATTACCTGACCAGATAGAAGAATAATGTACTTCAGATAGAATACTCAAGAGAGTCTAAAATTATCTGCATATAACTCTTACACCTGAACTCAATCTCAGTCATTAATTAGCACAAAGGAAAATACCTTAGGATAGTGGCAAAGGAACATAAGAGAGAAATAAGAAAAGTTATTTATAGTCTTTCACACATCTTTTTTTCTTATTTTGGGATTTTGCTGATAAAGTAAATTAATTATATTTAATGTTAAGTATTTAGTAATTTGATTGCATTATGTCTAAAATGACATTCATGAAATAAAGATGCATTTAAAATACATATGTTAATAATTCAGAATAGTGAAAAGGTAGTGATTATGCATTGTTTACTTCATGCCCAGTGCAGTTCTAGGTGCCTTGTGCTTGTTCGTGTTCACGTTTCACTACAGCTCTTCCGAGGTAAGAACAATCTACACATACAGTTTGCAAATCATGAGGGTGGAGTTGTTTCTTAAAGTTGCCTATACTTATGCTTTGTCTGTTTTAAAATATGGATTTAATTAAATTGTAGAAGTTACTTATTTTAAAAACTTTCACTTGAAAATGCTTTCCCTGTCATTTTTTTCTATATTTACAAATCTATCTACCTATGTGCATATCTTTAAAGCATAAATATTCTCACAATTCTGATAACTTTTCACTTTGATGTTCGGGAATCCAAAAATATATATTTTAACTTACTCTTATTCAGTTCAGAATTTTTTAAAATAAGCTGTATATCTATTACATTTTCGAGCACTTCATATCCAAAGACAGCTGTGTTTTGACAATGATAAAAACATTAAAGCAGATTAAATTAAACCCTTGTTATTTCAGGATTTGGCTGTCTTTTTGTTTCATCTCTTCTTGATCAATAAAATTCACAGGAGCTCCCATGGCACTCTGCTTATTATTTGATACTTCATTCATTAATTCATTCACCAAACATGGAGAGGGACCTGGTTAGAAGGAGGGGTGGAACAAACAACAAATAAATGAAATTACTTTGAAATTCATTTTCTCTTTCTATATTTTACCTTTTATTAAAGGATCAATATGATGATATCATTACTACTGGTAAAGTAGACAGGTATTATTTGGAGCTATTAAAATTGTCTAACATTCTTTTACTGATTATTTCTCCAGATAATTATTAGCATAAAACATTGATGCTTGGACTATTCATTAGAAAGCAATTGGAATTTTTTTGAAAGAATCAATTTCATTTAGTATTCCAAGTGGATTTTGTTGCTCTGATGCTTCATTATGTATGTTTTCCTGGGGTTCAAACCCAGGTCTTTGTACATGCCAGGCAAATTCCATAACCACTGAGCCACTGCTCCAGCCCCACAATTGGGAGTTTCAGGAGAGATAACTGACTAACACCTCTGCACTTAGATACCCTCATAAGTTTCATACAATCTATTGCTTTTTCAGAGACTATACTTAGGCTGAAAAAAAAGTTTTCACTTAAAAAATTAAATCCACCCACCAAAGTAGATTAAAATGAACAGTCTTTCAAAATTATGAAATTATAATTGAATTCAATTGTAGTTTTGTGGTTTAAGGTTTTATCTTCGATGAAGAGAAAAATGCTGTTTCCAAATCAGAAACAATAGAGGCAAAAGGAAAGTTGAATAGAAATTAGTGACTAGGTGATAGCAGCTTTGTTGACAAGAAAGATGGAACACTGAGGTAAAGAGATCAAAGGAATCCCACAAAAGCGTGGGTACCTAAAGGGATTTTTTTAGTTAAAGTGTTCATAGTGTTGGCAATTGGACATAAGAGCACATGAGTCAAAGAGGTAGTCTGTTCAGTCTCCTATCACTGCAAAAATCAGTGTCATGAAAGATGACCCACAGGGAAAGCTTTACCAGTCTCCCTTTGTACATTTGTGTCAGTTGACAAGGAGGTATATTTAAAATTTTCCTATAATGAAAAATATTCAGCGTGAACTATGTTTGCAAACTGATCAGTAAGTAATTATTGACTAAAATATAGTGTACCAAATTCATCAGGTTTATAGAAAACCAATTAAATCATAAAAACAAAATATTTTAAAATAAGTAATTTTAAAATGAATCCAGAAACCAAAGGTATATTCTGGAAGATTCCGATTTAAAGTGTGGTGATACAAATTGATGTTACACAGTACCAATCAACATAGGGAGCTACTTTTAGCTACATAGAACATAAAGTACTATAAATGTTCTGAGTGGATAGCTTGTTACACAAATGATTTATTTGAAATGTGCTGATCCCTTCAAGTGTCATTTTTCAGGAGTGCATGCTCATTTTACTACATGCCATCCTGATTTGATATTTTCCTTGTTCATTCTTGCTTCGTACTTGATTCTAGATTCTTGAGGCTGATCAGAGTCAGTTGATGAATATTATTTTTTCCTCAAGGAACCAGCATTTCTAACATTTAAAGTATCTATAGAGCTAAACTGAAAAGCATCAATAAGATAAAACCCTACTATGTTGGTAGATGTCTTTATGATAGGAATACAGTTAAATTTGAAGGAAAGGAGTGATTTGAGTTAACACCAACGGAATAAACATTGTTGAAATCTCATGATGAAACCACATCTGAGAAAATGGATAAATGACAAATATTAAAAAGTATTATTTTAGTTCATAATTTTGTCATATGTTATTTTAATTTCTTAAGTATTTTCATATAGTAATTAAAGAAAAATATCGGGAAGCCAAACAAGACTTTCACCCATGTATACAGAAAGCAAAGATATATGGGACAAAGTTAGCATACTTCACATCAGAGGTTTCCGAACTGATGATGGCAAAATGTCACCAGTGGTACCTAGGAAGTCATGGGGGACCAGGGATGTTCAGCCGTAAGCTTTACATCAACCTTTTTAATAGGTTTTGCTTGTTGAAATTCTTAGTGAGACTTATTTAGAATAAAACATTCCCTGTCTTCAAATATTGCAATTCACTATTAATAATCTTTAGTGATAGTAAATAATTTTGTAACCTCATGAAATTTTCATACAGAAATATTCTCCATGTCCCAAGTAACATCTACTAATGACAAAGGTCATTTGTTACTATCTTTGTGCCAATCAAAAGAAGAATTACAAATACATATTGTTATCATTATTATTATTAGACATGATTCCAACTTGCAGCAAATTTTATCTCCAGTCTCAAGAATATTATTTTAGTATATCCTGGAAAACTATTATAATTAGAATTTTCTTACTTTGAAATAATAAAGTTAATTTCAAAACACCAAAGCACCTAGTAATTGTCAAATGCATCTATCTCCATTTGTGAACTGCTGTAGCAGAATCAGACAAGGAACTTACATAATTATTTTATATAGATTTACATGGATTTTCTAACAAAATGGTTTTCCTGTTATGGTAAATTGCTATATTTAATCCAAGGGAGCAATAATAATAAAATGGTGCATTTTTATTAATAATCTCAGAGGAAGCTTGTTAGGTTTGAATTTTCTGTGTCCCCCAAAGGCCCAGAAGATGAAGGTTTGGTTACCAGTCTGTGAGGCTATTTAAGAGGCAGTGAAACCTTTATGAGGTGGGGCCTAGTTGAAGGAAGTTAGTCATTGGGGCACTACATTGAAAGATAAATTGGGTTGTGGGCCACTTCCTGTCTCTTTTGTTGCTTCCCAGATATAATATGGTAAATAAATATCCTTCATCATGTGCTCTAGACCATGATTCTCTGCTGTCACAGTTGCAAACACAACAAGGGTCAATTACTATAGCATTAAATGCTAAATAGTGCCTAGGAAAGCTTGTAGTGAGATAAGGACTCTAAAGAATGTGATAATGGAAATGGAGAGGAGAAATTAACCACTTTTTCTTAACTCCAATATTTAGATGAGAATTAAGGAAGTCTTATTTTGATGATGAAGTACAGGAATTTACCCATAAAATATATGAAGAAATCCATCTGCACAGTTCCATGAAACCAACCCTACATACAACCCCTGCTTGTAGGTGCAGCGTGTCCCTACTTTGTGTCTTGGCCTGCCACTGCCAAGGAGTTTGTGAGTAATAAAATGTCCAAGACTTCTCTGTTGAGTCCTCCAAGTTCTTTCTTTGGGATCAATAAGCAGTATGCTGAAACTTTTGTGTCCTATGTCTGAACAGTAACCATGGACTAAAGCCCCCAAAACCGTGAAGCAAAATTTTCCCTCCTTCTAAGCTATTTAAGGTATTTTGTTACAGTGATGAAAAATTGATTAACATAGACAATTGGTACCAATAATTGGGTTCAATGATGTGATTATACCTGACCTTGTGGTTCAGAAACTTTTGAAATTGGTTTGGAGAAGGAGTTTGGAAAACTTTGGAGAATCAGGGTAAAGAACACCTACAAAGCTACAAGTGGAGCTAAAGGACAGTCCTAATGTGGTCTCAGAAGATCAGAATGCTGACAAGAACACAATAGTAAAAGCTGTGGTGAGAGGTTCCAGATGGAAATACGGACTCTACTGAGAATTGGACTACAGGTCTTTCATCTTAGGGTCTGACAAAAAGCTGTCAGCTTTTTGTTCATGCTCTGAGACTTTGTGGGGAAATGAGCTTAAAGGTGACATACTGCTTAATCAGCAAGAGGAAGTTTCAAGGCAGCACGTTAATTCAGGCTGTGGTATGGTATTGATGGCTACTTTTAGCCAGATTTTCAGTGAGAATATAGAGCAAATTGTAGAGCAGAAAGATTTCAAAACTTGATATTTACCCAGAAAAGTAGCCATTTTTCCAAAGAAGTATGCTTGTTAAAGAGATCAACACCATTAAAATAAAAAATATGTACTTTTATCAGGACAGTAGGAAAGATGCCCTGACTGTGTCTCAGAAATCAACAATACACTATCTATGCTAGACTGAAAGTCTTTTGATAAAAGAACTTGAATGCACCCTGCTCCCACCTAAAGAATTATTACCCTGATGATTATCTATTTTTCACCTATCTGGATTCTAAGATGCTGCTTTAGCCATTGTTCAAGTGAGTGAGGGTTCAATTTGGGGGCAGTGGCAGACCTTTACATCCTCCACATAATGCTAATTTTTTAAAGCAAGCATAATTTAACAGTCATAGAGTAATGGAAGCTCCTACGGAGATTTATTTATTTGTTTATGTACTTTTTCAATACTTTTGGTACTTGGGATTGAACCCAGTGATGCTTTGTCACTGAGCTATATCCCCAGAATATTTTAGTTTTTATTTTGAGATAGTCTCAATCAGTTGCTTAGGACCTCACTATGTTCCTGGGTCTGGCCTTGAGCTTGTGATCCTCAGTCACCTGAGTAACTGGAATTACAGGCATGCACTACCACACTTGGCTTCTACTGAGATTTCAAAGAACTACCTTGGAAAATAGTGGCTGATGGTGTCAGAAGCTTTGCAAGCATCACCAAAACACAATGCATAAATCTGTAAGATCCAAACCTGTGATGGGGACCCTTGAAATTTCAAGATGACACGAACTTAGAATGCCTACAAAGGAAAGCTGAAGCCAGTGAGCTGAGCCAGCCCTTGACACTAACCTCATGACTACAGCCAGCAAGGCTATTGGAAAGGGGCTAGCCAAGCCTTGGGGACACACTTTTCTTCCACCACTTGCCCAGGATGCCAAAAATGGAGCTATAGAGTTAAATGTTTGACCTGCTGGATTTCTTTCTTCCTTAATCCTATTTTTACTATTTACTATTTTTTTTTGAATGGGAATGTTTTCTCTGTGCCATAGTATATTGGAAGTATATAACTTTCTAATTTTTAACATGGACTCACAACTGAATTTTTCCATAAGTCTCAAAAGGGACTTTCAAATTGGACTTTTGGGCAATGCTGGAATTATTAAGATTTTGAGGTCTATTAATGATGGTCTAAATGCATTTCGCATTTTGAGATGTACTTCATTTTTTGGTGGTCAGCAGGGGAATATTATGGTTTGCATCTTAATTGCTCCCCAAAGGCCCATAATCTGAAGACTGGATCATCAGTCAGTGAAACTATTGGAAAGTGGCAGAAGCTTTAGGAAGTTGGGCTTAGTGGGAAGAGGTTAAAAATTGGGGGCACATCCTTTAAGAGGTTATTGGAACACCAGTCTTTTCCCATTTCTATATTGCTTCCCAGGCGTCATGAGATGAACAGGACTCCTCCACCAGGCACTCACCACCTGGTGTTCTGCCTCACCGAAAGCCCAAAGTTTTCCAGGTCAAGTGACTATATGCTAAAAAGTAAGAAAACAGGATTTTCCTTTGTATAAACCATTTATTATTTATTTATTTATTTGTCAGAGTAATAGATTGTCTGCTAATGCAAAGTTCTTAGAAGTATTTGAAAAACTTGCATATCCCTGGGAATCCACCAGAGAGATGAACAAATATTTCAATTGTTGATTATTAAAAGTATTTATGTAAATAATTCAGAGGTTAACATAATTAAACTTCAGAAAGAAATTAATATCACTGTCTGGGATACTGTGTATATTAAAAGAAATCTTGTCATTTCCTTCAGCTTACTATTATATAAAAACTAAAATAGGAAGTCCCTTAATGAATCATTGATTATGCTACAAAAATAAAATAGCGAATCTATGAAGTATTTCAAAATTGGTTGTAAATATTAATCATTTATGTTAAATTTGATAGTATTTTATCAGTATTGCATGAGTGTTGGGGTGTAGCCTTCACCCCTGTTTCAACAGCTGCCCTAGGGTGATCTTGTTACTATTTCCATAAGTTCCTTCAGGAAGGGCTGCTAGGTCCTGCTTTGTTATGCAAAGAGTTAGAGTGGGTTGGAATGTGCTGCTATCTAGTTGTTTGTCTGTACTCAAAATCTGCATAACCCCTGGCAACTCCCTTAGAAGGATTATTGATTCCTTGGCTGTCTCCCCTCCTCCATATATAAAAACCTGTGTGCTTGATAATAAACGGATTCTGAGCTGCCATCAGCTGCGTGTGGTCGCCTCGTTTCCCCGGCTGGGAGGGAAGGGGTCCCCGGACGAGGGGGGACCCGGGTTCCAGCCGTCGGCACTCACCCTCCTCCTGATCAGCTCCCGGGGGGCAATACAGCCCCCCACACATGAGTAATAGGCTTCTTTTTAAGAATGTGTATTATTAACCAATATTATAACACATGTAAAATTACGTGTGTCAAATTGCACATGTAAATTCTGTCCCTCAATGAAACAGAAAAAAACAATTTCACAGTTTATTTTTAAACTATACACTACATGAAATTGACACCATAATCCTAGGTACTTGGAAGGCTGAGGCAGGAGGACTGCATGAGTCCAGGATTTTGGCAGCATGGGCAGCAAAGAGAGACCCTGTCTCTAAAATATTGTAATAACAGCAACAAGTTGATACCTATTAACACAACTTTCTACTAGTCATCACATAAGAGGAATATAATTTTAAGAAAACTTGATTCAACTAAACTTTTGTAATGATTACAGGGCATGTGATATATAGAGGGCAAGCAAGATGACTTCATGAATATTAATTAATTCATGAATATTAAATTATTTTATGGATAAAGAGAAAATATGCTATGTCTAAAGAATTAGGGCTATGTTACAAGACAGATGATATAGATGATGCAGGAGAAAATGAATACAATATGTGGCAATAGATAAGCTCCTATAACTTGCTTATTAGAGTTTTCCACAAAGAGTCTGTTTTTTCTCAAGACTTTCTAATGCTTTTTATCATATATTAATATCTTGGAATAAATAGATGGACTCTACACTTGTCAATGGCACATTAACAGATTATGATTAAGTTAAAATATTAAAAAGTATTTCCATTTTTCCTTGTTTTAAACCAAAATTTAAGACTTTCCAGACTATACATCCAGATGCTTATTTAAATTTATTCTTTAAAGGTCAGAATAACAAGAAGGGAAACTAGTCACAACGCAACACACCATGTAAAAAAATAGCTGCTATATTAAGTTTGTATTTTTTTATATTTTTCCCCAAAGAAGTAAAATCTTATAAAGTTCAAATGGGAACAAATAAAACTAAATAAACAAAACGTATGGAAAAATGTTCTTAGGGAAATATAAGTAGCACACTATATTCACATAATAAGAACTGTAGAATATTAATTTCTCTGATGATGGTAATTCTCCATTTCTTCATCAACTGTTATGGAAGCCACCCACCACCACACACAGGTCATGAACACCTGACGTGGCTAATACAGTTGAGGAACTGAGTTTTCAACTTTATTTGAATTTAATTTAGATTTATACAGATGCATATGGCTAACATATTGGACAGTTTAATTTAAAACAATTTGGCTAATACCCATCATTCACTTTTCTTTTTTTTTTTTTTTAAATAATTCAACATAGCTGTGTTTCAATACTCATGCAAGGAACTCTTGTTATTGTCCTGAACCTACTGCCTCAACTGTTCATGCTACTGCATGGACCTCAGCTTATCTTCTTATTGTACATTGTACTATTCACATTTCTGTTGAGCAAATGTTAGCCATTTGCGGGGCTCAGGCTCAAGTGGTCTGTTCTGGTTCTTTTGAAGACTATCTGCCAGCATTTGGCACATGAGAATGGCACAATCTCTGAAAGAATGAATGAAAAGATGAATGTATTGTTTAAAAAATTTTTTTAAAGAAAGAACAGTAAGAGAAAGAGAGAGAGAGAGTCAAGTTTATTTAGTTTTTCATGTAGCTTTCATTGCTCCATGACATTGTTGTATATATGGTGCTAGGGTTCGAACTCATGTAATTGCACATGCCAGGCAAGGGCCATAACTGCCAAGCCACCACTGCAGCCTCATCTTGTTTAACTATTAACATATATTTTTACAAAGAAATAAAAAAGATTTTTCTTTAATTAATTTAGTTTGTATAAATATGCTTTTATTATATATGTACATCTATTGCATATTTATTATATCATATATCTATTAGGTATAGCACAAAAGTATTAAACATTTTCTGCCTTTACAGCAATATACTTTCTCTATTTCCATTTATAATATACACACATAGATAATATATGCTTATGTATATATATATACAACTGGATAATGTATATATGCTTACATATATATGTACAAATGGTTAATATATACATTCATTTGTACATATTTATATATGCTGCTATACGTTTATATGCTTATTTTTTCTTAAACTAATAAATATAGAACTCATAATTTATAGTCTTTAAAATACACATTATTAATGTCCTCCAGAAGTGGAAAACATAACATGCTCACACAATAAAAGTAAAGATCTTTCTTATTTCCAGATACATAGACAGATAGTCACACTGAGAATTCATTGCTTCAGTTCTACAATCCTAGCCCTGTGTCAGTAGTAAACAGAGTGACATAAAAAAAAAATCACATATCTAGTATGAAAGTGCTGTCTCCTTCTTGGTGGAAATTAAATCCTTTAATGATTTGAAGTAAATGTAGAAAATATAAAAGCAAACAAATGAGACTAACAAACTGGATTTTCTGTGATCTCTCACCCAACAGAAAATAGATGTCTATAACAAACAGAGCTTACCAGATGGTCAGACTATGAAACCGAATCTTTAATCATTGCTGCCACTAAGGGAAAATAATATATCAACTGTAAATGAACCAAAAGAAAAACAAAAAGCAGAAATAGTAGAGAGGAAAATTAAAGCAGATAAATAGAGAGCCATCAACATTCTGTTTCTACTTTGGACAGGAAGTTAGGAAAGAAATCAACTGGCTGTATACCACTGTGGGGATAAAGCTAATCCAGGGTGTCAGGGATTCTTGGTGGGGTCTCCAAAACTATTAAAAATAAAATTCCCACTAAAATAAAAATCACCATTTTCATACAAATATAAAAATGTATAAATGATTTTATGTAATTCCATAAAATGAGAGAACTGAAAAATATGTTACCAGTAGTGTAAATTGAAATTCAAAGAATATAAGTTTATAGATTAGGAATGGACCCAAAAATTTTCTATCATGGGTTAGATCATCTCTTTGTGCTGCGTAATTTACTTGCATATTTATAAGAAATAATTATTCTGAAATACTTTCAGTTATTTACAAACTATATAGTTCAAAAAGGATTCAAAATGGAATAAAGGTGCAGAGTTTCTATAGCTTCAGAAGTCTTTGAAGGACATATGATAAAGAGTTCCCACTGAAGATTAATTTGTTCCCTAAGATACCCTTGGTTTGTACAAGCCTTGGCTCTGATGTGCAGATTAGGGATGTTGGAGGTGGATAGCTCATTCTCTGAGGAAGGAAAAGGTGTAGGGCTGCAAGGTCAAATCCTTTCTTCTGGAATCTCCCTATGTGTGGGGTCCAGTATTAATTTAACCAGATTATTAGAAATATGACATGGTGTCTTGCCTCCAAGTGCACACTGACATTGCTTTCATATGTCTTTTGTCACCACAGAGTTTTCCATAAAATTAGATTTCTTAGAAATCAGTTACAGACTTAGTGAGATTAAGTTTATAATACTTAACATTTTGACAGTATAATTTGCATCTCTGGTCACCCCCTTAAACAAAGGCAATCTGTCATTCCACACCTGCAGTTTTCTCTCCTCCTTGTTGGCCAATGTCCACACGGTTGAATACTTGAAGCCTATGATTGAATCAGAACTCTAATATATTAAAATACTAATTTTACAAATGAAAAAATTAAGTATTATAAAACTGGCAAATGGTATCTTTAGGAGAGTTGCAACCAGAGTTTATATTTAACTGATTCTAAGATAGTCCATGCTCAATGACAAGCACTATATTAGATTTCAGAAAAAAAAACTTGTACTCTCACATTTAAGAGCAACATGGTCATTATAGGAAGAAAATGTAGAAAACAGAGTATGTAAAAAAATTATGTGATATACTGTATTTATCACCTATGAATATGTTAGCATAATTTTTAAAATGATGACTACTAAGTTATAGAACTGAATTCCAGAAAAAAAGTCATGATTCCGACTTTCCACTCAATTTATGTTTTGTTTCTTATATTGATTTTAATATTTTAAAAATATAAAGTCACAAATGCCTAGAACAACGAAATGTTAAACATGTATGTAGAACATGGACTAATTTATATTTACTAAATTAGGATGCTTCCTTCTAAAAATGACATACTTAGGTAAACATATATTTTTTGACTAACCACATTTCTTTGAAATAGAATGAGTTGTGGCCAGCACAGCTAATATGATCCTTAATTATTCTTTCATCTTACCATAGCACAATGAACTCTGAGAATTAGAAACTAATCATTGCACCTGCTTAAAGAATTATTCATCTCACTTTGACACTCTTTAAAATATGATATTCATAGAAATTTAATTTTTAACATCATTGTAATCTTCCAGTTTTCCAAATTTCAAAATAAAATGCTCTAAGTTTGCTTGCTAAATATTATTTATAGAATTAATTACCATGTTACTTGATGATGTTTTGGTAAAAGGCAAAACTGCACTTGAAAATGTGGTTATTTATACAATAGTGCAACTCAATAATTATATAGAAGAGCATCAAAAAAAGAATTTGAATTGTATTAAAATCAAAATTATGCAACTTTTAGTTTTTTCATTTTTCTCTGCATTTCCTAACAACCATGGCAAAATGAAAATTAACACATTAGAGATATATATTATCAATTTCAATGAATATAATTGATTTTCACTATGAACAAATATTTTATATTTTGTGATTTGGACTCTCAGAGAAATATTCTGCATTAATTTTATTTCCAACGTTTAAATAATATAGAGCAATGAATATTTAGTCAGAACTTTTACAAAATATAAACATTGACTTACTGAATTTTTATGTAACTTCTAATAATATTCTTGAATAAATTAAATTGCAGTTTAATGAAAATATTTTTCTATAATTGTATAGAAATGATATATGACTTTGTTTATGATCGAGTTTAACAGAAAAGGAGATTTAATTTAATACTTGGCAGTTCTATTCAGGGATCTTTTATTTTTAGAGTGCTATGTGTCTTATGATTCAATAGTGGCAATTTCATTAATATTCTGAAGTTAAACTGTTTGTTCTTAACAGAAAATTTTTACTACGGATAATTGTATTCTCCATTTTTTCAAGTAATAGAAATAGAATAGAAACATTCAAAGTGGCTCCATTATTGAGCCTACTCTGTTATTCCACCGAAGTGGTTACCAATGTTTTTACTAGACTAATGGCTTCTTTCAGGGAGGTGCCTTGGAGTTATTCCCCTCCTCTACTCAAGAAGGCCTGTGTTTGGTGATTTCCTGCCTTGGGAACTAATTTGTGTTGGGTGCTTCCAACCTGCATTCCCTTAACCCAAGGGGAAAAGACACTGGAACTCCCTATGAAATCAGAATAAAGCTAGTCTTCACCTTAAATCACATTCCCCTGGAGCTCCTTCTCCCTTTTTATTCTGTTCCAGTATTTCATTTCTCCAAATCAATAATTCTCATTTTAGACTCTGAACCTAGTAAATCCAATTTAAGACATTAATGTTTTGAATTTTTTGAATATATCTATCTTGTTCCGTACTTGCTCTATTATGGTGTGTTTTTCATACATCTACCAGTAATCTCATACACACAAAAATAAAGCATGTCATTTATCTGGTAGAAATCATATTACAGAGAAAATGATATAAAGTTCTTAACAATGGTTTACATGGTTTAATAAAATCTAGTTCCTACTTACTTCTCTGCACTAGTCTTGGACAATATTGATTCCTGAAACTCTATTTTAAATGTTATAATTTTTCTAGAATATAGAGGCTTATTCCTGCTTTTTATCATTCAATTTACTATTAGTAACCTGTTCTCCCTAATCTTCACTTTTCACTTTTTTCTTACTATGCAGAACTCTCCTCACAAACCAGCACTTTAGAGTGGTCTGGTCTCTAACTTATTAAACTTAGAGATACTCTCTTGAATTTTCCCACAATTTTATTGCAATTGCCACAGTTTAATAGAGTATTTTACTGAATTTTAAAGTTTTTCTTTGTTAGAATATCAGAAGCATTGTTAGTTTACATACACCATATCTGAGTCCAATTTGTGCTTTATATGTCATAAGCAAATACTGCCATTTGTGCCACAAATGATGATTTAACATAACAAATAAACCCCTGTAAATTTTCAGTGGGAAAAAAAAGGTATAATCTAGAGGCTTGAAACTGAATTAGTTTTCATGCAGTCCACATATACCATTGTTTTTTTTCATTATCAACTTATTTCTTGGTTTAGCTTTTACAACTATTGTATGGGGATGTAGATGCAAATTAATTTATTCATACTTTAAGCAAAAATAAAATTTTATTGGTGATGTAGTTATTTCTATATACACAGAGCACATAAAAAGGTAACATTAATTTCTAAGACATGCATTTATGTTGTTTTTGTCTATTATACAATGTTTTATCCCCAGAAAAGCAGTAAAATTGTCTATTGGCATTTATTGAATTTATTTTGTTTTAACTAACAGTATGAAAGAGAATCCAGGTATTATTACCTTAATTTGTAATATTCTCACACTTCATGAAATATATTTTTATGTGAAGATCTAATTCTCTTATTTACTTCAGTTGCTTTCCCTATAAAAATTGTAATTATGATGAATTGTAATAATGACATTGTTCAAAAACCCTTTTTTCTTCAAAATTTATTTTTTCTGACTTTCTAGTTGAAAATGAAAAATTAATTCATAATACATTCAACTCAAATCACTACAAAATTTTCAGTGAAATGACAATAGTGCAATTAATTCTTGAAAAATGTAATAATAGTGAAATGAGTGAAATGAGAAACTCATTGTTTTTTCCTGGGGGATCTATTACTTAACTATTCTTCAGCTTTTAGTTAATTCTTTTGTCTTTATTTCTATTTAGTTTTAGGGTTTGTTATGACTACAGGTTATTACTAAAATTTGTTGTTTTACCTAAATCCTGCTCTCTCCTTCACAACTAATTTCTTTTTTAAACTGTCTTAAAATTATCTCATTTAAATGAACAATCTGCTCCCTCTCAGGACCTATTGCATTTTGAAAATGATACTTATTGAAGTAATAGAAAAAATATCTTTTCCTACATGCAATAAAAATAGAAATTAGTAACAGAGGCCTTAAGACAAAGTTATTTGGGATTAGAGAAAATACATTCAGAGTATTCCAACTGTTAAGAAAATTAGGATAAGGATACTAACACCATTTTCAAATTGTAAAGAACAGATCTTTGTATATTAAATGTCCAGTTTCATGTAACATCTACTTTGATTCATCTGCTTTTTCACACATGATCAAATGTAAGCGTACTGAAACTTTTAAGAGTCCTTTAAGTCATGAAACTCTTGATGACTGCAATTACTCATGTGTTTATATTCTGAAATTTTAATTTGAACTTGTGCATGTGAATATGTAAATAAACAATAACTTTTACATCATTAAATATGTTAAACTGGCACTTATGAGACTCACATGAAAACTAAGTTACTTCTTTCTCTACCTAAAGTGCATTTTATTTCATAAAAGGGATTAGTATGTAAGTTTTTATTGCAATAAGAAATTAAGAACCATGTATAATTTGTGAATATTACTTCACATGGAAATTTACTCTCTATATATAATGATAAATAAGTCTCAGACACAAAAATCACTATTATGACAGAGGGAAAAGCAAGCTTTGTAAAGTATAGACATTAACTGATCAAGTGATTTTATAATTAACAATATTATTAAGAATTTGTTATGACATTTAACATTAATGAAGAATGAATGCATAGTTATTATTCTCCTCTCCATGATTCCAAATTGTTCTTTAGAATATCTCTAATATAATATTTCCATAGCAATTTATATTATTGGTTAATGAATTGATTTTCTTTAATTATTAGATACTTTGAAGTATTGATAATGTTTCCTTTATTTGAAATTTTGTTTATTTTTAATTATTTTTCTTAAATTGAGTAAACACATAAATAAAAGAATAGGTCAGGGTCAGTATTTGTGGCTTATTTAGTCTTGAGAGCTAACAGATGAAATTGATTCTCTGGGTCATAAATATAGAATAAAAAAAATTCACAGTAGGTGGAGTGCTTGTTTAGCTCTCTGTTCATCTTCAGACAAAATAAAACTATAATAAAGCAACAAGAAATAAAATATTTACATATTTTTATAATAACCAAATTCTCCTAAGTGCAGTACATCTGGGTGGATTACGGTGACAATGATTTATGATCACACTGCTATTGGTGCTTACAGTACAAAATGTATAGATTTCTTAGTTTTCAGCTATTATTTATGTTGGAGATAATTAAGAAACAGCAATAAGACCCAAATCACAATGTTTGTTACTTCTCCAGAGCATTCTTTACTTTGGTAATATCTCCACAGCAGTAAGCTAATTTATTTATTTGTTAATTATTATTATTTTTTTTTTGGAGAGAGAGAGAAGAAAAGTGACAGAAAGAGAAAATGAGAATCAATTTTATGTAGGTTTTTAATGTGGCTTTCATTGCTCCAACACTTAGTTGTGTATGTGGTGATGGGATTCGAACTTGGGCCCTAGCACATACCAGGAAAGTGCCATAACCACTGAGTAACCACTCCGGCCCCAGTAAGCTAATTTTAAACTGCTAAATAATATAATTTGAAAACCAACAAAATTGAAGTAATCTGTATTATAAAGCTAAATTTCATCATGGGGAAAGTCTTTAAATGAATGAATAAGAAATAATTCTGATAATAGTATTATTTTTTATAAAAATGTAGGGTTATATTATAGTGGAATCACATATTTCTGATCTTATTGAATAAAGGTGTAGATATGTCTGTATTATAAGCTATATTTAAAGGTCAGTATAGCTCAATCTCTTCCACTGCAGTCACATAATATATTTTTCATACATTGCAGCAAATGCCTCATTATCCACTTTTCTATTTAGACTGAAGTGTCACTTTCATAATACGATTTCTTTTCTAAATACACTTCTTTATTACAGCGTAAAATTTCCATAATTGGGAAACCCATTTAGCTCTAATCTTCTTTTAATTGAAAGTATATGAACTATAAAATAGCAAATGAAATGTATCTTCAGGAAATTCTCTTTTATCTTTCTGTGCATAAAACAGCACTCAAACAGTCTAAATAGTAATTGCGTTAATAGCTTTAAAAATATATTAAAGCACTAAAAATTTGGTGGAACTTACAAATAATGGCATCTATTTTAAAGATATGTGAATCTGCTGATCAGTATTAGATTCTAGTGGGCAATACTAGTTGAAGGAGTGGATAAATTATGCATGTATATTAAACAACTTAGCAGTGTCATTACAGAAATTGTTCACACAATATAATAGTTCCTTTAAACTATCTTAGATTTTAAATTTTTATAAATAAATGATTTTTACTTGCAAAATGTGTTCAACTGTGCATTTATACCTTGCATTCATGGTGCTTAAAATGAATAAGTTTTTAAAAACAAAAGATTTATATATCACTATAATCATACAGATTGACAAAAGAAAATGCAAAAACTCCACTCTTTCAGGCAAAATACAAATACACTTCACTCTTTTCTATCTTTCCCTCTTGGTGACCAGCTCCGTGCCCTCTTTGTGGTCTAGAACGTGTAGTGGTCATTTTGCCATTGGCATTTTCACTAGCTCTCTGACCACTTCACTAGCCATACACCCTGCAGGAGCACTGCTTCCTGAGACAAAGCTACAGCCCCATCCTTCTAAATGAAAATTTTCTTAGTCCTTATGAAAATTAAAAACTACTGTCTTGCCCCCACATTTCTGAATAACTTTGACTACTTATTTTTTCATATCACTTATCTTCCCCTTACATATTTTAAAATTGGCTTATTATTCAAGTTCATTGCTTATCTATTTGCTTCACTTAAAATGTAGCTCCATGAAGATATGGTTATTTTTAAACAAACGTATCAGCAGTTTGAAATAAAAATGTGTGGAACATAGCTGATGTTCAAATAACTGTCAAGTGAATAACTAGATAACAACAGCAAAAATAAGCAAGTAGAAAAAATCAAAGATTAGGTCAAACAGTAAATAATGAAAATGCCGTTAAAGCCGGCTTTCTTCTTTATATTAAGGACATGATTTAATTTTAACTTCCTAGTTCAGTAAAGCAGGCAAATTCAGGAAACAAACATGAACGCATAGGAGGTGAAGAATTTCGGTCTTTATTTCAATACAGAGTTTCAGTACAGCATTTTTCAGACTAAGATTATTCACTTACTTTCTTATGCCCTCATTTTTAGTAACTTAACTCTTAAAATACGTACTATTGGAAAACAGTGTGTTGGGAACAAGGTTTTCGTTCTGCTGCATTTTGATCTATAAATTGAAGAAGTGGAACAATGGATCATCCTAAGAGAAGTTCTCACTTACTTTAACCACAGGTGCATAGTATTAGGTTCTTCTCTGTGTACTGGAAATACCGTACCATAAATTAGAGATGCCCATCTGTGTTCACTCTTACTGTGGTAAATGTGCTGACAAATAAGTCATTTTGGTATATGTGGAAAATAATTTTGACATATGAGAAAAAGGAAATGTCAGTATAGACGAAGCTTTTGGAAAAGTCTGAGGGTTTATAAAGGCATGATGTGATCAAGAAACTGAACAGCAGCAGGACTAGCTCGAGTGTGGTATTTGTGATGAAAATTCAAACAGGAAAACTAAAATATGAGGGTAATTTTATGCTTAATTTTGCATTGGATTTATGCTGGATGTTTTTAAGCTTAAGAAGATGAGAAATTAATACATTGGATTTGAGATAAAGCAGTATTTTTGGCAAGTGTTTTTTGTATGTATATTTTATTTGAGATTTAGTTTTGCATGTTTGTTTCATTATCAAATACAAAATACTATTTAGAATAAAATTTAAGGCATATTTACAAAATTAAAATGTAATGAATTATTAAGTAAAGAAACTAAATATTTTTATAATTAAAAAAGTCTGTTTTTATTTGAAATAATAAAGTTCATAACACTGAGATTATCATTGACTAAATTGATAACAAACATTACTTGTATGTAATTTTAAAACCATAAAATGTAGTAATATAAACCACCACTTATATTTCATTCTTTAGCTCATAAGACTACTTTTGAAGATGATTTTAATGCACAGTTAATTTGAAAAACTTAGTTTAATTTTTAAGTAATTTATTAGTTACTCAATTATATTTATTAATTAATAGCAAGTATGCTCAAATATACTATTAGTTTGATGTTTGGAAAGTGATAATGTATTTTTACTTTACAAAACTATTCCATATTATCAAATATACAAAATATTGTACAGTTTTCCTATTATTAATATTTGCTTTTAATAAACTATATAGTGAATTCTATACTAAATTTTTTTTAAATATTTAAGCCAATATATTTGTGAAAGGAAAATAAATTGAATAGTTTTTTGGCTTAATTTGGAAGATCTCATTGAAGTCACCATGGGTAAATTTTAAACTTTGTAAGAGGATTTTACAAGTGTACAAGGTAAATAGGCCTTTGATTAAGGTTTACACAAAGCACAAAAGACTGATAAATATGTGGTATTAACAAAAAAAAGACCACACACACATATACTAATGGAATAAAATAGTGCACAAACAAAAAACTCACACAGCTACACCCATCCGTTTTTGGCAAAGGTTCTAAATAATATCTACTGGGGAAAAGGTAGCTTCTTTAACAAATAGTGCTATGAAAACCATGTAGAATATGGTTCAACATCTACATGTAGAATATTGAAATTAGTTCTTTATCTCTCACCCAGTATAAAATTCAATTAATATGGATCGAAGACTTAAATATAAAACTCAAATCTTTAAAACTGATAAAAAGAAAACAGCGAATTACTTTTAGACAAAGGCACAGCCAATGACTTCCTAAACAAAATTCTAAGAATTAAGCAAATGACAGCAAGAATTTGACAAATGGGATTGCATTAAGTTGAAATTTTCTGTACAATAAAGAAAAGAAGAAAAGTGAAGAGACAGACTACAGAGTGGGAGAAAATCTTTGCTAGTTACTCTTATAATAGATGTTATTACCCAGAATATATAAAGAATTCAAAAAACTTTATGTACTAATATCCTTAACAAGCCAATCAATAAATGGACAAAGAACCAACCAGACACTTCTCACAAGAAATGCAAATGACCAATAATTATATGGAAAAATGTTCAACACTTTTAACCATCAGGGAAATGTGAATTAAAATCGCATTGAAACTGTATCTGTTTTAGTCACTTTTGTCACCACTATGACCAAAAAACCTGAAAAGAACAATTTTGGAGGAGAAAATGTTTTATTTGGCACTCATGGTTTTATAGGTCTAGTCCAGACAGCCGTCTTCATTGCTCTGAGTCCAAGGTGAGGCAAAACAAACATCATGGTGGAAGAAAGCAGCTCAGGACAAGCCCACCAGGAAACAGAGAGAAGGTGCTACTCATCAGGGAAATATCTATACCTCAAAGGTGTGCCCTCAGAAACCTACTGAGGGCACACCATACCCTATCTGTCTGCAGTTACAACCAGTTAGTTCATTCAAGTATTCTACTGCACCGATTATGTCGAGACTCTTATAAACCATTAATTTCACCTCTACACTTCATTGCATTGTCTCAGACAAGACTATTTGTCTAAACCATAATACAATCTTACCCCAGTCAGAATGGCTATCATAAAAATTAAAAAAAAAAATAATTCTGTGAGCATGCAGAGGAAAAGGATACCTTATAAACTGTTAGCTGGAATGTAAATTATTACAGCCACTATGGAAATCAGCATGGAGGATCCTCAAAAATTTGAAAACTTATAATTATATTATTTAGTTTTACCATTCCTGAGTAAAACTAAGAAATTAAAGTTCATATAATACATGATAGAATGACCTCCCTTATTCATAGATTGGAAGAAATAATATTAAAATGGTTATGATTTGGACACGATATGTCCCCCAAAGAATCACATGCTGATGTCTTGCCCCAGTGCAGCAATATTTATTACAGCATACCATGTTTCTGCAGCAATTTACAATATCCAAGTTAAAAAACCAGTCTAGGTATCCATCAACAGATGAATGAATTGAGAAGGTATTGTGTATATACACAATAGAGTATGATTAAGCCATGAAGAGAAAAATTGTTACAGGAAAATGGATGCAACAGGAGATCATAATTTAAATGAAATAATTCAGACACAGAAGAGACAAGTATCATATCTATTCCCTCCTTGTAATACGTGAGAGTATCAGAGACTACTGGAGAATAGGAGGAGAATCAGGGGAAAGGTATAGAAGGGGAGGACACAGTGCAGTGAGTTGTGAATATGATCATAGTGTCTTATATGCACCTGCACACATGTCACAATGAAGCCCATCATGTACTCCTAAACAAACTATTCAGTAAAGCATGCCTATAATCCCAAAAACTTGGGAAACTGACTTGAAATAAGTCTCAGCAAGTTCCCAAAACCCTTAGCAACTTAGTGAGATCTCATTATATACAGAAAATTAAAAGACCTGGAGATGTGACTCGGGGTAGAGCACCCCTGGGTTCAATCCCCAATACCACCACCCAAAGAAGTGAAAGTAACATAAATGTTTTTACCAGAAAAGGAAACATATATGATTAATTAAATCTAATTAGTGATCCAGGTTATAAAAACCAAACACACAATGAAATATCATTTTATACTCATAGTAAATTTCAGGAGTCTATAAATCTGCATCATAATCTAGAAAACAATATCATGTGTTCATTACTGCTATGAAAATGTGTATAATCACTTTAGGAAAAAGTTTGATGATGTTTATCATCAGATACACAATCCATATTTTCTATTCCTAGTTGTAGACAAAAAAGAAATTTTCAATTGTATACCAAAAGGTATGGAAAATAATATTCATGTCAGCATTGCTAATAATAAAAACATTACAGGAGGAGAGGAATAATTCAAATGTTAATTAGCAAAATAGTTGAACAGATTTTGTTATGTTAAAACAGTGGACTCCAGCCATTGAATATATATTCATCAATAAAATAGGCAATTAATCAATAGTCAATATGAGTAGAGTTTCAGAAACAGTAAAGGAAATGAAACATCAGTATAAAACTGAATAAAAACAAATATACCAGAAGATTACACATAGCGTATTTCCCCTTTTTAGACTTAAAGCAGTAATCTTTTCCATAGATGAAAATATATGAACAATATATCTGGTGTATATAGAATATGTATATATATATGAATAAATAAAAATAAAATTAATATATATAATATAGAAACAAAGGATGGTAGAATTTGGAACTTATTGTTGCCATTTTAGTTCTTCCAGTATGTGATAAGTTCATATTGATAATTCTCATGTTTGTTTTACAAAACATTGTGTGTGTGCATAATTATATAATTTCATAAAAGAGTCATGGATCAAGCAATCATGACAGTGCATCGTATATATAAATTCTTAAATTTTCAATCAATTCTGAAAAATACATAAAAAATGGAAGTATTTTCCATAATCATGCTTTTCTCATTTAGAAATTGTGTTTGTGCGTTTGTGTGTGTTTACATATATATATATATATATA
>PVKS010030471.1:0-24351 GCA_004027875.1 Aplodontia rufa
CAATTCATAATTTAAATACAGATATAATTTGTGAATAGGCAATACAAGCCTTTGTGTAGTGTGCAGTATACATTTAAGCTTGAAAGGTAAAAGGTAGTGTTTGAAAAATATGTTTTTAATAAAGCATATAAAACATAATAGAAAAATGCCGAAGTAAAGATGGGTTGTAAGAGCAAGTATTCAATGATTACACCTTCTTCCAAAAATCATTTTTTGCTATGTGGCTCAAAAAAGAACAATCTATTGTAGATAGCATTTTAAGCAACAGAATTGTGTGTGTGTCTTCTTCACACAGCCACCAAAAGAGTTTCAATGAGCACTTCTCACCGATTCAGTGAGCCAAATCATAAAGCCTCAGGCTGTCAGAGAAAAAAAAAATTCCACTGTAAATTTTGACAAGAGCGTGACAAAAATATATGATACATTAGCCAGCATTCCTATTGTGAAAAATACTAGAATTGGCCTACGGCCTCAATTGCTAAGAAACTTAATGCAATTATTTTTATAGTATTGTCTAGACTCTAAAGCATGGGCAGAATTTTGTTATATACGCCTATGCTGGAAATAAATTAAATAAAGACCTAAGCGTTCTTTATTCTTTGGTATGAACTATGCCTCCTTTGAAAAGGATTATGGTTTTGCATATGAATGTGAAGATAAAGGTGTTTATGGGAAAATGTGGAAGTAAGGTCCGGTGTTCTATTTAATAAAATGTGTTTGTCCCTCATCCAGAATATTGAAAAACAGATTTGTAGGGCAGGAATTCTCAAATTTCAATATTTTTTATGAGTCTCCTGGAGATCTTGTTAAAATTCCGATTCAGTGGGTCTTTGGTGAACCCTAATTCTTTGTTTCTCCTAAGTTCCCTAGTGATCCTGATTCTGCCGATCTGCAGATCACACCTTGAGTTTTAAAATTATAATGTATGGAGAAGTTTCATAGATATGATTAATCTTCTTCAGAAATCTGTACATAATTTGAATGTAGACTATATGGTGAATCTCCCTGCCCAAGCCTTCTAAAATCATAGGCTAGGCATGATGAGTATTTTTTTCGGAAAATAATTAGAATAATAATTTGACAATGGTGTTTTTCTACTAGAAAATAATTTCACAGAAAGACTATTTTTTATACATAAATTTTCTTTTCTTACTACTTATATAAGAAAGTGAATAAAAAAGAGTGAGACTCTGTGTTTGATTTGGTTTTTTTTTTACTTCAAAAGCAGGCTGAGTAACTATTTGTAGAAACCATAGTAGTGAACTGCTAAGCTACTCCATCTCAAGAAATCTAGGGTTTCCTGCGGACTTAGTAGTTACTGGACAGTACGATCTCCAAAGTTTGCTTCCACTGCGTGTACAGTGATGGAAACTACAGCATCAGTCACAGCCTTCTCCAGTTAATGTAAGACTGGAATGCATTTTAATCCACCATGGAAGGATTTCTTTGCACATAGGCAGAGTTTAAAGCCACATTAATTTTTGTTTGAGAAGGACTCTGTACGTCTCCACTAATACATGACCTTGGCATTAACTTGTCATGTTTTTATTTGGTGTTACAGATTTCCTGATAAGCTTTACAGTTACGATTGCCAGTAGGATGCAAAGATCTTTGTGTTGCTCACCAGGTCCAAGTTAGAATTGTTCTGCATTATTAATTTGAAAATTAGCACATGAGAACTTGAATCCTAAAATAGCCACTGCATCTTTTTATGTTTGATTTATTCTTTCCAACATGTCTAAACTTTTTGTTTTCATTTTTTGGAAGGCAGGATGTCCTGAAAAACTCTTTTTTTCTTTTAATTTTTTCTTGAGATAAGAATACAAATAACCAATTTCATTATTTTTCTTTTCATTCCTTTTCCTAAGGAATACATTCCCTACTAAGGGTATTCCCTAAGGCAAACATCTTAGGGCCTTCTTTTAGTTGGGAAAGGTTGAGGTCACAATAAATGTGACCAGTCCTCTAGAAAACCCACGGGAAATGAAATCCCAAATTTCCTGCTTTTACCAAGGCTTCTTTTATCATGTCTAAAGCCTGTGGCAGGGATTAAGGAGATGCAAAACCTTTCTGGAAGCAGAGAAAAGTGGAAAGGGAAGGTTCATTGTTAAAAAAAATCTATCATTTGAATACGTAATGTATAAAGTCTCTCTTCTAGGTTGAGTGGAAAATATACTGAAAGAGCGTAATCCTAGCTCAAGGGATTTTATTTTCAAATCCAAATTTAGCTAACAAAAACTAAAATGCAACTAAAACATATGTATGTGTATCAAGCCTCCTGGTTCACCTATAAATCCTTGCAACTGCCTCCTAACCCATTTGTTTTAATGTCATTTCCTTTTATTTACTTGAGTCATTTTTATATTTCAGTTTTGTTCTTAATATTTTTCCACTGATATTCAAGAAAAATGACCAAAAAAGTGTTTCTATAAAAAGTCTCTTTCTAGATTTGTTTTTAAAAAATGTTCAGCCATATATTTGGTTCAATGAAAGAAGGGGCCTGTGGTACTTTAAAGCACTCAGTTCTGAACTCCATGCTCTGTTCTGTGGGAGCAGCTGTTAATAGACTGTTGCTGGATTCTTGATCAATAGTAAAGAGGCAATTAAAGAGATAATTTAATATTAAATTTGCAATTATTCTCACTTTGTTTCTCAGATATATTTAACCTCAGTGCATTCGGATTTTCAGATGGCTTTCCAAGAAAATATATGTAAGGTAGAGGACACTATCAATGATATCTAAAAATTAAAAAAAAAATAGAGGAATTACTATACACCACATCTTTATAAAATATGATTAGGACACTCTGAAAAATGTCAAAGATGCAAATGTGTGCATGGGCACATATACCAAGGCAAAAGGTCGACCTGATGTCCAGAAATCAGGTATTAGCAAGCCATTAATCACAATACTGTTCAAAGTCTATTTTAAGGGATAATTTGTTAACTTTGCCCTCAAAACTTTTTAAGAACAACTCTTTTGTCAAAAATTTTATGTAGGAGTTGTGTTGTTGTACAATCATAAATGCATATGTAGTAACAGTATGATTTGCCCTTATATCCTTATCCAAAATTACCCCACATTACCTACACCCCAGTCTCTTGACCCTTCTACATTTGCGCCCATAGAAGGTATGTCTTTATACATACATACATACATATATGTGTGTGTGTGCCTGTGTGTGTATATATATACACATATATATGTACATATATATGTATATATGATTTGCATTTTCCAGAATAAAATGATTGCATAAGTATTATTTGGCTTCTTGAGGAGTAAAGAGTAGGCTGCATTGTTTGTTGATTTGTCCCCTAGATCTCTCCCTATCATCCCTCCCTCACCCCTCCCTCCCACCTCTGTCTTCCCATCCCCCCTACATATCTATGATAGAACAATTGATTTTTAGAAAGTAGACACTCTGCTTAGGTAGCAGAGGTACATGCTAAATATAATGTGAATTCCAACCACCAACATTCATTCCCATAGTCTTAGACTACTGTTTGAATAGAGATGCATATTTCATTAAAATAGATTTCTTAAAGTCATTTAAAGCATTGACTTGATAATAATACTTACTATCCATTTATTTACTTCTGGAATTTATTATTACACATAATCTGAGTTATGAAAAATGAATCCTTCCACTTAGTGGGAAAAAAATTCTCATTTATTCTATCCTAAAGGAAAACAAAAAATTCTCATTTATTCTATCCTTACTGTAGTAATCACTGACGCCATTAAACCTATATTTTAATTCAGGAATTTTAAGACAATTTAAGGTATTATTTATTAAATATTATTAAATATTATGCTAGAAATTATTTTAAGCACTTTATTTACCTTGCTTCTTTTAATCCTTACTACTCCTTTAACAGCAGGTAGTTTACTATGCTGATGATAAAACTAAGGCTAAAAGAAGTTAGCAAAGATCAAACAGCTAGCCAGTGAGATACTGGGTTTAAATTTTTGTGTGTGTTTCCAAGTATCTTATACACTACATTGTAGTGTTCAGAATAAAAGCCTCATAAGCAGGAACCATAAAATAAGGCACAAAACTGAGGGACATACAGTATGATCCTTTTGATGGAGACAGAAGAAACGTGTGCTTTGTTATGAAGACTTGAGATCGAATCATTGATGCACTTAAAGCAAATGTGAAGTAAACCCTACAAAATAGAATTTTCCTAAAGACTGTCAGAGGTCAACAAAGCTGTGAGTAATCTACAGTGGAATATGAAACAGCATACAACAAGAATGGAGAAGGACATATTAGACAAAGTTTCCAAAGGCAATTTTCTTCAGAGAATCTCCTCATGCACAAAAACCTTTGGAGAGGAATTGGCACAGTCACTGAATTTCATCAAGTGATAACATGCTGAACACAAGGAAAGGCAGTCCTTCAAGTCTAGACAGCCAAGCTGCATTAGCACAGATACACTTGCTGTTTAAATATCCCTTCAACAAATTTTTTCCATTTGTTTACCAAACTCTATTCACACTCGTTGAGAAGTATCTTTCTTCACTTATCTGAATGTGACAATGAATCAAAAGTACCTCCTCTTCTGTTACCAGACGTGATAATGGAGAATCTCAGATCCTCACCAGAGGCAGGAAGACGTCTTTTCAGTGTTCATGAGAGTAAAGGCTAATTTTTCTAAGTAAAATTCCCTCCTTGGCAAGTTACATTAATGAGGTCCACAGCCAAGCTTGACACTTGACTCCCCTAATTATCTCAAGTGACTGGCAAGGAGTTAGTTCTCTTTCCAGTGGGCTACACTGAAGAGCTCACTCAAGTGAGCTGCAATCCTTCCCTGCTTGATATTTCACAAAACACAGGGTTTGTTCTTTGCCTTTGGCTGTTGTGAAGACATTTTGATCTTAACTGACAAGACCTGATCAAATAGAAGACGTGCACAGAGAAACACCTCACAGTGGCTGCTCCAGCGTGCTCCATTGAACTTGTTAGGACAAAAACTCATTAGGACCAAAATTGGGAGATAGCAACCATCATGTTCCTTGAGAAAATGCTCTTTCCAAAGGTGGACACAGGTATACACTTGGTGTGCTTTTCCCCAAACACTCCAAATACTCATTTGCTTATCAAGTAAACATGCCTATTTACAAGATTCCCAGGTTTGAATGCAGATATTAAGTGAATTCATTTATTTTTCACTTACTTGTCCAATACATCTTTTGAAATCATTCTACATGCCAGATATCAAGCTAATTTTCTTTCCTTAAGCCTTTCCTGAGCAACTAAGACCACAAAAATATTTCTGCCTCTGCTCTCTAAAACGATAGTACTAAAGTTTCCATGGGACCCAATTTATTGAGTAATATTTTAATGTAACTATTTGTTCACTTAACCATCTTTAATGAGCACTTGCTATATGCCAGGTAATTTTCTAGATGTCCAGCAATGAAACAAATACATAAAACTCTCTGCCCTCCTGCAGTTTTCACTCTAGAATGGGGAAAAAAGAAAAAGTATAAGTGCATGAAATGTACAGTATAATTGAGCAGTTAAGGAAGAGTGAGCAGGTGGCCCTGGATGACAGAGTATGCAGGGAGGTCCCCCTTCAAAGGGGATCTTGTAAAGGTCAAAGGACGTTACATAAATGGAACCTATTCAAGCGAAAGTACCCTGGACGGGGATACGGGCAGCCCTGAGGTCCAAGTCAACGTGGTACACTTGAGCAAGCTAAGAGGAGTTAAGCAGTGTAATAATGAAGGGTAAAGGAACGTGAACGTCAGAAAGGAACTTAAAGATCAATGGAAGTTTTGTTTTTTTTTTTCAATTTTACTCTAGGTGAGAATGGTAGTCAAGGGAGGGTTTTGAGAGAATGACTAACACGATCTGAACTGAAGTTTTAAAAACCTCATGCTCAGATGCCTTGGGAACAGATTAAAGGGAGTCTAAAACACAAATCCAAAAAAACCCAATTAGTAGATTATTCAAATAGTGATATTTTCATTTTAATCAAGTTATATTAAGGTAGCACCAATTAGATATAGTTATGGATTGGATGTGAAGTGTGGGAAAAAGGAAGGACTCCAGATGATTTCCAAGACTTGGAGAAGACAACAGGAAATGTGGACTACTCTCCTTCAGATGGATATTGTGGAAGAACTAGATTTTGAGGGTAATATCAGAAAAACTTTGGTAACTAAAGTTTGCACAAGATTGTGTGATTAAAGAGCATGCGAGCTTTAGATATGGTGACAAAATTTGGAAGGATCATAAACAGATGGCATTTAAAGCTATGGGATTTCCAGGAGCAGGATTATAAATAGTGAAAAGAAGAGACCACCATCTAAGATCCAGGTGTCTCTAATAAAAAGTTGAGGGAGCAGGGGAAGAATCAGAAAATGAAACTGAATAGAAGCTACAGAAAGAGAAGAAAATCTGGAACTACATGAAGGTCTAGAAAGTGGTTAGGTGGAGGAATGATCAACCATGAAAACGCTGCTTGTGCTCGATGAATATGAGGACAGGGGATGACATTTCTGCTTACCATTGACTTTCGTAAGAATATTGAAAATACCATTTCTCTAACTGAATTCTGTGTTTGAGGTAAGTAGGCAGAATCTGTCTTAAACAGGCAACCAAAACTTAAGAGCTGAATTCCAAAGTTGTTTTATACTTACATTGTCTGGAACTCTGAACATCATTTTACATAAAATTTACGACATTTCAATATAGATTATGGGTAGTTTTTCAAGAAAGGTCCCTTCTTTCTGTTGTTCATACCATGAAACCAGACCAAAATAATAGAATCTTTAGATCAACCAGTATAGTGATTATGAGAAAGGTACATAGTGAGGTAGCCACAGTGGAAGGAAGACATCAGCACTTCCATCTCCACCAAACATTTCATTGTGTCTCCTCCACCCCAGTACTTAACAAATATTCATCAGATGTTTCCCCCTATACTTTTGTCTTTTCGAGAATGTCTTATAAGCAAAATTGTATAGCTTATTGTTTAAAAATTATTTTGTAGGTAAATATGGACCACATTTAACTTTAAAATGTTTGAAATTATTTTCTGTCCCACTACCACAATTTTTATTTATTTATTTATTTTTTAAAGAGAGAGGGACACTGAGAGAGAGGGGGGGAAAGGGAGAATTAATTTTATTTAGTTTTTCATGTGGCCTCAGTTGCTCCAACACTTCGTTGTGTACATGGTGCTGGGATTTGGATTTGCATCCTTGTGCTTGGCAGGCAAGCACTTTAACCATTTAGCCGCCACTCCAGCCCCAACTTTTATCTTAATATGTTCCTCAAAGACCCCATGATGATCTCCTGTGATGAAGACCTCAGCATCTAGAAGTTCTTTAGTCCCTTTGAGCTTATTTAGCTGTTGATTCATAATTCATAGCACACTTATTGATGAAGCATTTATTGCTTTAAGTCATATTCAGAACTCCTCTGTTATTGTACCTCAGACGTATACACAGACTAAACATTCCTATTTTGGAATGGTCTCTATTCCTTTATATTCTGATCACTTAGTTTAGTGCCTAACTATAACAGTTCTCTAAACAATTATAGATGCATTGAAAATGGGAGCAGTATTGCCTATCCAATCACAATGTTGATTCTCATCTAGCCTAACTTGAATAGTGGCATTTGAATATAAAATCTAGACTTGAATAAAATCTATATTATCGTCTTTTAAAATTTCAACAGAAATATTAGCACAGTAGTATATTTCCAGAGTTTTCTTTCTCATGTACCTTGAAGCATACAAAATTATACATCTGGCCATGTGCCAAGAACAGGGGATGACAGGATAAGAAATCCTGAGGATAACAGGGATCTAGCTATTTCTCTTTCAAGAAATGTTTGCAGGTTGAGCCAGAAACTGAAAAGACAGATGAAACTGGGACAACCCAGTGACAAGAGAGCAAAGAAAAATCATGTCTCCTTCCCTAAAAACGTATTAACTAAGATTCCAGCTTGAATATTAATACTTTCTGTTACAGTTAAGCTTTAAAGTTAATGAACTTCTCATTTGTATGCTGATCTAGGGATACGAATACCAAATTGCAAATGGAATGGGAATTAGCAACAAAAAATTAAAGAAAAGAAAATGAAAAATTCCTATGGAGTTTAACACACATACATATATGCCCGAATTGATACCACGGTAATGTGAAAGAAATGGGGTTATTTTCTGAAGGGACCTTGTTGAAGGAGTTCATGCTATTCATCATTTTCCTGTAACTTTCTGTATATAACATAATATTTTTTTAACAAAAGGTAGCTTTTTGTTTTGGAAAATTATGAGTGACTTATGAGTGGCCTGTTTACTGCATTAGGAAATGTGCTGTTTTATTCAAGAGATCACAGAAACAGAACAAAGAAAGGAACAATAGCAAAGAAAGGAAAATTACAGTCTTAGGAATAAAAACGTATTCCATCCATTTTGGCACCAAGACTGACTATTAAAATGCCGCCACTGGGCAGGATTTTAAACAAATGCCCTTTTCAGCATACAATTTTAATACAGAAATTGACGTATTGGGCATGCAGCACATATTAGAACATTGCTCTTTCTGGTGCAGATGTGTTTGATTGACCTTGAATAAATGTCAATAAATGCACCTTCCTTGTCCTTTTTTTCTGATTATAATTCACCTTCATTCACATTTAACTATTGCTTTATCATTTATTACATGCACTGTTTAAGAGGTGGGTACAGATGCAACTCCACAAATAAAGAAAAATCATATTGTAAAATACTAAATGTAAGGGAGATCTTTGATTGAATAAAAAAATTTTGGTACTGCTGATATAACAGATACAGCTGTATTTTCTGTACATTTACAGAAAAATACAACTCTAAAAAAACAACTAAGATATACTGAAAACAGGGGCTGGAGTGGTGGCTCAGCATGAGGACATGGGTTCGAACCCCAGCACCATACACACAGTTGACTACTGGAGAAACAGAGTCCAGATGAAAAAATAAATAAAGTTAATTCTCTCTTTACCTCTCTCTCTCTCTTTCTCTTCCTCTCTCTTTAAAAATAACAGCTCAATTTACAATAGACAAATAATGGAATCAACCCACATGCCCATTATTGGATGAATGAATCCAAAAACTGTGGTAAATACACACACACACACACACCATGGAATTCTACTCAGCAATGAGAAATAATGAAATGGCAGCCTTTGAAGGTAAATTGACAGCCATGGAAGAAATCATGCTGAGCAAAGTTAACCAAACCCAGAGAGTCAAGAATTGAATGCTTTCACTCATTTGTGGAGGCTGGAGCTAAACCCAGGCCTGTGTGAAAGGTAATCAACCTCATGTATTAGACCCAGCAAAGGCAAAGCAACAGATAATCTAGGGCAATCATGAATATGTAGCAAGGGGAGGGGGAGGGAACAGTGGGAGAGAGAATAGGGAGGGATCTGGGAGTAATTCTTATTTAAGAATATATGCATATTATATTGTTACTTCATATGCATTTATGATTGTACAATAACTTAATTCCATAATAAATATATATACACATATACACACACACACACTGAAAACAAAAGTAGAAGGTGAATAGTTTCCTATCTTTATAGCCAGCACATTTTATCATTAGGCACTCATTTTCAGAAAAATACTTGAAGCAAATGGAAATCTATTTTCTCTTCCTTTTTTTCTTTTTCTTTTCTTTGTGAGGGCATCTCATTAACATTAATAGAAACTATGCCCAGAAAAAAGCCATTAACATTAATGGAAAATATGCATAGAAAAAGCTTTAGATTAGTTTTTTTGTCTTTTAAGGAGCTTACACATTGGTTGCCTAGCCTAAAAAAGACACGATGGAAGATACTAATCACATTTTGCTGCATTTCTTTAAATTATATATTTCATTAAATTATATTTAATAAATCCTGAGTTGGAAACAGCACAAGAAAACCTATGCTGCAATAATATTTATTCTACCAATAAACTGGGAGTTTTCACAGACCATGTGTCTTACTGAAAGTCACTGGGCAAGTTATATGACCACTATTCTCAGGAACATCCTCTTTGTGCTTCCAATTAGGCTGCCTGCCAGGAGCCAAAATGATTAGCAGTAAATATAAATTTAATAGCTTTGCTTTGCAGTTCCCCAGTCACTCTTGGTTCTTCCATCCACTGGGGAGATAATGTGAATCAGAGCCTATCAACTGAACAAATGACAAAAACAGAATTTGAAGTAAAATGTGGGAGAACATTAAAAGGGCAAGGTAAAGTTAAAAAAAAATTCTTTCTTTAATATCACTTCACCTTTGCAACAAAACATTGCTCTAATTAAAGAAAAAAGTAAAATTCAAACCAATGCTAAATTATGTATTACCTAAAAATTTTTAAACCTGATTAAAATAATGCTTGAACAACCAGGAAGTTTTTTTATTTTTTTATTTTTTGTCACTTGAAATAGAAGTGTAAAGTGTATTTACATTTCAAATATAATTTGACCTAGCTTCAACTTCTTCAGAGTTGGCCTCTCTAAAATTTGCCAATATGTTGTGATCCTCTTCTGTATCATTATCAGGAATCCACAGGAAACTGACCATAGGTCTTACTTTAGTATGTCTTCTCTCCTAGATACCTTATCACTTATCTCTCCATAGAGGGGGCACAAGACTGGGAAAATAGCAAAGACCAGGGAGTCTTATGACTCTGCTGTAAAATGATGAAGTATATTAAATATAATAGCCATGTTTTCTTTTCAAATCTGTCAGAAATAGCTATTAAGTCTTAAATAGTAGAAAATATTCCATTCACATTTTCTTTTATGTGTAATAAAGATTAGATGAGAAGAAAAAGAGACTCAGGAAAGAGAAAAGCAGTTTTCAGCTTAACCCGATGGCAAAGGGCTTATAAAGTTCAAGGAGCATTAAGCAAAACTAAGCTCAGAAACAAGGACTTCCCTCAACTAGCAACGCTTCTTTCATTCTTCTCTTTGACTGCCTTTATTCATTCTTCATAAACTTCTTCCTTCATCACTATTCCTTATGTAAAATAGTTGAAAGATTGGCTACCTTGGAAAGAGAAAAACCATAAGGCCTGGCAGCTTGATCAAATATTTAAAAAGCTTCTTAGTTGAGCAGAGATAACCTGGAGCTTTATTACGAGAGAGTGATGTTTGTCTTGCTTAACATTGCCTGGCACATGATAAGAGAGGTAATTGAAAACATAAGCCTGAAAATACATGAGATTGGTGGCACTAGGATAGAGCCTGGAAATGTGGGAAAAGAGAAGGAAAAAGATAAGGAGTCAAGATGACATCTTCCACCCCTGGGCCCAGCTTTTCTTGTATCCATAGTACATAGTCTGCCAGATGGAACTAAATTTCTTCCTTTTCCATTGAAAGTATCCCAACTAATACACTAACACCAGGAAACATTTGAGTGGAAGGATGGCCACTCCACTATATTTTAGCAACAAAAGGCAAAATGCACTGTAATAGATTGGATGTGAGACAATTAGGAAGGCTCAGAGGTGAAATAATTTGGTTATGAGAGCCTCAATCCAGTCGGTGAGTTAAACTGAAGGCAGGTAGGATGTGGCTGGAGAAGGTGGGTCTTTGGGGGTGTGCCTTTGGGGTATATATTTTGTATCTGGTGTGGAGTTTCTCTCACTGATGGGAGTTTCTCCCATCGTCGTGTGAGCCTCTTCCCTCTGCCACACTATTCCACCATGATGTTTAGCCTCACCTCCAGCTCTGAGGAATGGAGCCAGCTGTCTATGGACTAAGATCTCTGAAAGCATGAAACCCCAAATAAACTTTTGTTCCTAAAATTGTTCTTATCACGTCTTGTAGTCACAGCATTGAAAAAGCTGACTAAAGTATAGATGCAGATGATTTGCCTCTTAGGAAAACAAAATGGATGCATGGGGTAAATTAATCTCATTCTTATTGCTGAATATAAAAAGTACCCCAGGACAATACAAGCTAGTAAGACAAAGATTGTTATAAGCATGGTATTAGAAAAGTGAATAACGTTATCCTGAATAGCAAGCCAAACTGAAAAAGTTACCCTTTGGGGTGGTGCTCAAAGGAAACCCTTTTTATTTTGCTGGTCAGCTAATAAGCTGATGCCACAGAAAGTCAAGCAAACAAGGGAAATTATCCTATACAAATTCCTGTTTTCACACTACCCTTACAATAATAAATAATTTTTTTGGAGCCCAACTGATGCAAAACAAACAGCTTTCTTTGTTCAAAACTCTTTTTATAGCCCTTGCTTAAAATAATCAGATATAGTTCTGACTATCCCACATGTTTTCTCACTAAAACTGGATGCAATTTGTGAAGCAAGATACTGAGACATTTACTGCCTTGGTGGATTCCTTCTTGAATATAATTAAAAGGGTAATATTTCTTCTACATAAATATTGTAGAAAATTAAATTCAGATTTATATGGGAAGACTGCATTAATAAATAATTATCAGACATCCAGAAAATGAAGAGAAATAACAAGTTAATGGTAACTTTTATTTTATTTTATTTTAATGACAGGCTAAGTTTCATAAATGCCACAGAAGGAAAGCAGAGCGAATTTGGTTGCTTTTAAACAGGGAGTCTTTATGAACTTGCCATTCAAAAATTAAAGAAGGCCTAGTCAAAGTCAGGTTAGGATAATGTGCTGCCCAGTTATTATAGAAGCTACTTTCGCCATTCCATAAATGGTTGAAACAAATATTACAATACCCATTTTAATTCTAGGGAGAACATTTCCATGTTGCGTTAGAAGTTTTACTTGAATTGGTTCCAAAGACACAATTAAAATGCCTTACAGGCAAATGTACCTCAATATTATTTATATTTTCCAAAAAAGATGAACATCCTGACAACAAATGCCAGACACTATGATAAGCACCTATGTGACCTTTCATATCAACTCCATAAGCAAACTGTTATTTCCATTCTACAAATAAGGGAACTTAGATTTGCAGAGAGTAGTTATGTTTTCCAAGGTTGCATAATCTCTCCCCCCTCTCCTACTTTTGCCCAGACATGTCTAGAAGTGAAGATTTCTGTTTTCCATTTGGAGGATATTCTTAATGGCACTCCCACTCCAGTCTACGGAGAGCTCAGTATTTCCCTCAATCCCCTTGTTTCACCCACAGAATGGGGTTACAAATAGCAGCTGGTAGAGTTTTTAATAGGAGGAGCAATGATCTTCCTTCGGCTTCCACTTGTCAGAAGTCAAGCAGAAACCAAAAGCAATCCATTAAAAAACAGAGGCCCTAGATTCTATGGCCATTTCTCAGAGCTTTGGGAACCAGTCCAGGATATTGAACAGCAAAAAATGTGCGTTAAATTCTAATTAGAAATTAGTTCTTAAAAGGTACTTCAAGTAATGCCATTACATATTATATCCTCAATTCTGTCTCAGTGGAAAAGAAAAACAGGCTATGAACTATTCAAACAAAATTCCCCCAAACAAAAACAATAAAGTAGGGGCTGGAGTGGTGGCTCAGTGGTTACTACTCTTGCCTGGCATGCTGGTATGAACCCCAGCACTATGTACCCAACAAAGTGTCGGAGCAATGAAGGAAACATGGAAAACTGAATACAAGTGATTCTCTCTTTCTTTTTCTCTCTCTCACTGTCCTTCTCTCTCTTAAAAGAAAAAAACAAAAAAACTGTGAGGCTGGAGGGGTGGCTCAGCAGTTACAGCACTTGCCCGGCATGTGTGAGTATGCAAGTTCAAACCCCAGAACCACATAGAAATGAAAGTCACATGAAAAACTAAATTTAAAAAAATTGAAAAAAAAGTGTGAAAATTAAGTTGGCCTGTTTAAAACCAAAAACAATGAAATACTCTGAAGTGGAAGAAGTTTGGAAAGCTGTAGGTTAAAGTTAAACGTTTTTATTATTTTCATTAAGAACTCCAAAAATGTTTCATATCCACTTATCTTGTAAACTCTGCTTCATGTTTCTTCCATGAAGAAACTTGAAGAAAGTGACTATAACATATTACAGTTGATTGAGGATTCAGAGACTTGGAAAACCAGGCAATTCTTTTCCAATTTTAATGACTAATAATATTTAATAATAAAAACTCAAAGTATATTCTTCATGAAAATGGCCCAATTAACTTATTTTAAATGCACCTTTACTATATCACATTTTAAAATTTATTCCTTCTTGAAACCATCTTCGGGTATCAGTTGAGCATTTCTGAAGTCCATTTTAATTTTATAGAACATTCTTATTATTTGGAAGCAAATGTTCAGTGGGGAAAGTTTGTACAGTCCTAGAACATCCAATGAGGGTAGTGTTTCCAGGGGAATCCATCCATTTGAATAGAACTGACCAAACTTTCCTATGTTTACTCTATTGCGTGAATAAGGGCTTAGAATTTTGTTTTGTGTATTTATATCTTCAGGATGCTACCAAGCTCAGTCTTATAATCTTTAAAAAAGCCAAATGTTGAGCTAGTTACAACCTCCCAGGTTAAGAGGCTGAGCTAGCATTAAGATGGGAATGACTACTGCAGAGGACAGGGACCTTGTCCTGAACATCTCTCTAATCTCTAAAGTGCTCTGCACAGAATTGACACTAAGTTCAATAAATGTTTCTTCAATAAAGGAAGAAATGTTCTGCTGCCACTTACAGTGCAGAACAGTTTTCATCTTCAAAGCACTTTATTCACATTAATTCAGCTATTTACATTTTGCTGATGGGTAAACGGCTAGCGAGGCTAAATGGGCTGTTAAAGGCCAGAAAGAGGAAACCCTGCCTGTCAGGAATAGAAATTTGTAATTACTGATTACTGGTCATATGTCTTTGGATTTTTTTTTTTCAGGGAAAAGAAAAAAGGACAAATAACTCCTAACAAATGCCGCTTAGATAATGGGTAATGTACTATAGGCACAAGTGAACAGCAGTTAAAGAAAAATGCCTGACATGGTTCCTGCAGCTCTATCAAGCAGCTATGAACAAAATTATTTTTGTTATGGTTCTAAGCATGTGTGTGTGTTTGTCCACAGTTTAGATACACACACTGTAAGTAGAATTACCTCTTCCCATTTGCAGCCCAAAACAACTTCCAAATGCTACATGCCGTTCACAACGGAATTGAAATATTTTCGACCTAAAGCTTATTATGCTCTTGCAAAGTGTGATAATTGTATAGATCCAAAAGCAGTAGCAACCTCATAATTTCAAAATAGATATGAAAGCAATTTAAAAATCCATAGACACCTACTGCAAATTAAAGAACACATGGAGACTGTCAGACTACTTCATACATTCCTTTTTGAGCTAGTTTACATCCCAGAACTCTTATCTTTCTAAAATGTCTTATTTTGCTGTGAGTTGGGAAAAGAGGAACAAGATATTTCCAGGTTGTGTATTTCCTTAGCTTTTAGTTGTTTCTTTATTCCTTAGAGACCTTGACTTCCTCAAAGTTATCATCCTAGAAAGAAAACACCTAAAGTTTTAGTGTATACAGATTCTGAAAGCAAAGTATGGAGAGTAGTCCAGTTAGGAAAGCACTCTAGGTAAGCTGAAATGTCTGGCTTTGTGGGTTTTTTAACCTTGCCATATACTCCTCTCTACTCTGCTGAAATCAATGCAATTAAAGAAATTAATCAAAAGAAATATCTACTCCTATAGCAACACTTGATGGAATATAAAGGAGCATATTTCTACCTAGTCAATGATACTTTTGCTTGCCTAACACCCTATTTGGTTTGGGAGTAACTATCATAGAAAGTGGGGAGGGGAAATGCAAGGGAAGTAGGGAGCATATTGGTAATTAAGAGCACTGACCTAAGACCGGTGCTCAGCTGTCAGATGCAGGCAGCAGAGAATGCGGTTCAGAGAATTGGATGACAGCAAATCTTAGCTGGCTGGGACTTGGGCTGGCAGGTACCTGGCATGCAAAGCTTGAAGATGCAGGGAACTGGTTGAAGCAGAGGAGGAGGCCCACAGGAAATGTTTGTTCCTCAGTATAAGAGGGCAACTGGGAATAGACCTAAACACAGCCTCTAGTAAGGAGGTTCCTGATAAGTAAGCAATCTGGACTGTGGAGGAGATCCACGGAGAGGTTAATGCAGGAAGGTTTGTTAGACTAGAATAACCATTGAGAAGCCTCCTGAGGAAATAACTGAGTTAACAGCTTGGGAGGAGTAAATACACCACACCATACCCATGTCTCCACCAGCCTGCATGGTACTAAAAGGATTGATCTCTAGGTGCACAGGGATCTTTGGAATTCCTGACAATTCTTTTGATTCTGATCCAGGGCAACAATTCAAAGGGAAAAAGAAGTTATTAAATCAATTGTTACTCTGGAAAAGAAAGCTAAATTAAAGCTATAGACAAAGGAGAAGGAAAACCTCTATTCCTTTCCAGGTAAAGAAAGGCTAAAAAATCTAAGGAATGCTTGCAACCATATAAATACTAAAGAAAGTCATAGGCCTCTGGAGCCAGAAAGGTCTCAGTTATTACCTGGACTGATATTTTAACATGTAAGGAAACTGAGGCCTTGGGGAATTACTTTCCCAAATCATACATCCAACAAGCAAAGTGAAGATGAGAAAATTTCTTCACTTGCATCTAGAATTCTTTAATTTTGAAACCTCCAATGAAGCAGAACACCTAATAAAAGCTAATTTGGAACAGGTACAGCTGAGACCTTTTCTAAACCCCTGAAGTGGAAGCATCTCTTTCACTTGCCTGGTTACATAAATGTAACTAAACATGTAGTCTGATTCAAACAGACAAACCTATTCTTACATGTTCCCGGAAGAAGAGTCCTTGAATATATGAAGGGAACTAACTTGCAGGTAGTCCCAGGTTAAGGAAACCAGTCATGCACTGTAACTATAGAAAACCACTTGTGAGGTCTGATTTTAATTTAGAGCTATGACTGTTTTTGAGAAGCAACAAAAATGGTTTTGAGGAATAGCTGCCAAGACTAACCAAAAAGTAACCTGAAAATAAATCAGAGTACCTAGAGAATTTCTAACAGAAATGCATAGCCATCATTAAAGATATTCTGCAGAATCTATTCAAGCAAGACTTCAGATGGTAGGTAATCAAATGAAGCTTCCTTATAAGTCAACATCTTCTCATAGCCAGGTGTGGGATATGCTCAACAGAATGGACCGCAAACCACTAGTGAAGCTCTATTAAGAAAACTCTCATCACGATGTGGGAAGACATTTGATAAAACACTGGGAATCAAAAGAGTCAATCACAGAAGCAAAATAGCAGATGTAGAAAGATTCCCAGCCTCATCCCAGAAGTGAGCTACTGACATCAGCCCCAGAAGTCACTGTTTTCTCTCTTTCCTTCTTTCCTTATCACGTAGACTGCAACTTTTTTCTTCTTAATTCTTCTAGCTGCAAATGTTACTTAGCAAAGTCTATTTTACCCATCTTACACCCACAAACTTAGACTCAGGTTGCACATTTTCTGATGTCATCATTGATGGAAGACTCTAATGGCATTAGAAAACCCTGAAATAACACAGTTGATATATACCTGGCAGGTAATTGCTTAAAACACCAGCAGAGATGAATGTCTAATCTATTTTTAAAAATCTGAGCAGACAGCAGTTCACCCCTCTGCTACCTCTTCTCCCTTCTTCTCCAATAATTCTTGCAAAGTCATTTGAGTGTTTCACACAAGAAAACAAAAGTATTAAATGCCAGAATATACTGTGGCCTTTCTTACACAGCTTCTCTTTGCAATCTCAAAGTGGCCATTAGTAGTTTCTTGGCAACAGAAAACATGTTTGCTATTATTTAAGATTAGATTGAAATTCTTAGTGATAATTTATAGATTCATTTGTTGAATAAATATCTATTGACATACTCTACTAAGTACTAGGGAGAGTGATACAATAAACCAGAAACTGCTAGCCAGGAACACTTCTCCACAAGCCATTGTGAAAGATTTAAGCAGCAGCAGCAAGGCAAATGACAGCAGAAGAAAGATTTTAGAAGGAACTCCATATCCAAATACATAGAAAACTGCACATTGATCCTTTCTTTGCAAACTTTACAGAATAAATAAGCTACCTACTAACGTTTGATCAATGTAAAGGCTGTGATTATTTTGGTCACAGTGTTTAAAATGTTCAACTAGGAAAGAAGGATCTTTATGGATTAACTAATTGATTTGCAATCAAATAATTCTCAGAAGAAAGGGTATTTTTGCAAGAAAACTGGGACATAACATGGACAATGCAAAGTCTACATTTAATCTTGGCCAATTCTATTGTCTTGTATTTTGTGTAGATGTCAAACACAGTAGTGAGGAGAAAATAGTTCATAAATGCAACCCAGGGAATTGCCCTACTTTCTGACTTGCCCAGTCTTTAAACAACAGATCTCTATTCTCTTCTCATTTTGTCTAACAAAATCTCCTTGTTAGGAAGAGTTAAAGGAATACATGATTGGAAAATTGATCTCCTAATGAAGTTCTCCATTCATAAAACCATTTATTGAGTTATGAAAACTGTGAGGTGGCCAGAAAAAGATAACACATTGTTCAGAAGTGATGGAAGTTGAGTAAGACAGGATTATGTGAAGAGAAAATACAAAAATTCCTCAAAAAGGGAATAAAATATTCTAGATCAGTTGGTAATGTTCCTAAGTTAAAGAGTAGGTTGATTAAAAGTGTTGAAGAAATCCTGAAGGAGATTTAAATTGAAATTTCCTTTTGTTTTGCCAGGAGACCAGCTTTAGGGATGGGACAGGATTGGTATTTTAGGTTATGACTCAAATTCTTACTTCATTTATTATAGTTAAAAATTTTTTGTCTCCAATACCACAGCTTGCAATATCTCAAAAGATTGATTATTTATTCATTAGTAAGCACCATACTCAAATATACAGTTGATACCTCTCTTCCTCCCTAGGAAAGAATGCAAAGGAACCCCAATGTACCTCACATTGCTTATAGCATTTTGCTGTAGCTTTAAAGCAAAAAGAAAGACAAGTTTTTGACCTAATCAAGTATGACAGTCATGAAATCCTATGTGCAAACTGCATATCAAACTAATATTATTTTTACCATCTAAAATGCATTATCTGGAAGATTGAATAAATAAAACACAATAATTTATTTATTTGTTATGGTCCCAACTAGTATAAGCAGAAACCTCACAGAATAAATATAGGACTATTTATTTGCATACAGCTGGGGATGGATAAATAACCCAACTGAGGTTTGAGGAAAAATGTAAAAATAGTCTTTAAGCTACAGAAAGGATAAACCTCTTCAACTTTGTTTTTGGAATTTCAAATATCAAAGCATTCCTCATTTGTGCTAAATAAAGAAAGTCATCATACACCAAAGAACCTATCTGAAATACTTATTCTATCACTTGAAGACTTTGCTTTGATAACTTTGAAAGAGAAAAACCAACCACATTTTCTATATTTGGGCCACAACATGTTAATTAGCTTCCTTTAGCCATTTTAAAATGTAAAGATATAAAACATCATATTGTACCTCAGAAATGTAAAATATATACAGTTTTCATGTGTTAAATAAAACTTAAAAAAACAAACATATACATTAACCCAGTCAAATTCAGATACTCATAAACCAATGATATAATGGTGTTCCCCAAATACATTCTGTCAGTAGTTGGTTGGTGAGCATTTGTAAACATGTTAATTCTTAGATTAGAGAGTTATAAGTATTTGGAGGTCATGGTCAGAAATGATGACCAGTCTCTGGAAGGTTTACGACAGATAAAAAGTCATTGTACTGTCATGGATTTGCATTGAAATGCTAAACAAATCCTTCTTTAGTCAGAATCTTGTTCTACTTGACTGACTAGATTTCTCAACTGTGACTGTCAATCAAAATTAAAAAGAAGGTTGTACTAACTTTAATTTCTTTCTAAATCTGGATGCAGGACAAAACTTCTAAGTCATTATTAACTAGTACTCTACCAAGAATACAACTCTCAATTAGTCAATTCAGCTCTTCTTAATTATTCCCTGTGTCAAAAAATAGGCTGCCTGCCACTCAGAAAGTCATTATCTGAAAAGAAGAGAGGATTCAATTCTTATTGAGAGCAGAAGAGATGGTCGCTGTTTATGAAAGAATAGTTATGTTAAAAATATCTTTTTTTTTTTTTTTTTAGAGAGAAACAACTTTATTTAGTTTTTCACATGGCCTTCGTTGCTCCAACACTTAGTTGTGTACATGGTGCTGGGGTTTGAACCCAGGTCCTCGTGCTTGCCAGGCAAGCGCCGAAACCGCTGAGCCACTGCTCCAGCCCTAAAAATAACTTTTTAACAAGAAAAATAAAAACTCAACTTTGTCGTCCTCTCTGCTTCTAGTTTTCCTTTTAGAATGTAGTTGTTTCAAGATGCAACCTTGAGTTCTTAGATTTGATGTTAAACTAATTTATCCTCTGAGAAAGAATGAGACATTTTACTTTCCCATGTTACTTTGGATCACTGGGTGGACTTACATAATTTTAAGTCAAAGTAAACCATGATTTTAAAAATTGATTACAGACTTGGAAACGTTTAAAAAAAAGAAAGAAAAATCCATTCATTATTTTCCTGCAAATTAAGACTAATTACACTTAGAATTACTTGCCATTCCACATCTTTCAGCATTAACAGTTCACTCAACCCTCTCAGTGTCTCAGCTTAAGTAATAGTTTGCATTTTTTAACAACTGTATAACTATGTAGGTTTTGGAAACAGAACCACCTGTAAAGAATGTCAGAATGGTGAGGAGAGGGGGAAAGTAGAGAAACAACCATTCTCATTTCCAAGATTTAAAAATCCCCTCTGTAATGAGAACGATGTAAACTGGGGAAAGATAGAAACAGAAGTATTTGCCTCTTTTGAAGGAATCTTTAGGGGCTGGGTAGGAAAAGAAGAGTACTTCAGAGTCATTTGTAACACATTAATGCTAATTCTTAAAGGCCGTTTGTGGTTAGAAGGAGATGAAATATCACAACAAATTTAGCAAAATCTATGACAGCAGCCTGTTCCTTATCACCTCTCACTGCCCTCTCTGCCAGCTATCTAAAGGTGAGCAGTCTTGTTTCATTCTCCTCTCTCACCTTTTACTTATTCTTATGTCTCAATTAGGTTTAACTTTGAAGAGAATTTATTCTGAGGTCATAATTAAAGTAAGATTGGCAATTCCTCAGACTGTTTCTTAAAGTATACTTACACATCTAACAGTGGTCGCCTTGTGGGCTGCACTACCCACTGATTATTAGGCTTAAAGCCATCTTATTTTCTTGTTCTATTCTTCTCCCCACTCAAAAGGTCCCCAAAGAACAACCTTATGAAGTTAGGAACAATGGTCCCATTACACTGTCATAAAACCAAAGTGATACATGTGTTTAATAACACAGAATGTGAGCCATAAAAATCTGATTCCTCAGTTGGGATGGTTGAAATGTGGGCCAGAGAAATCAAATAAATGTGCCCAGTTGAGAGGTAAGGATAAAAAAAGGTAAGAGTCCATTTCATAAGTGTATAAAACTCTCAAAGTCACCGAAGGAGACATAAAGTTAGTACACAGGCCATCATGTGACGCTGAATTGATGGTATTCCATCATGCAGGACTATGACAGACACATCTTCAATCCAAAATAGTTTGTGAGGAAAGAATGTATCCATCTTATTTTTTAAAAAAAACCTATTTATGCCTCAACTAAATATACTGATATATGTTAGTTATTTCCAGCTCCCTCCATTCCTTTATTGCAGGATATTTAGTCAATGGATTTAACAGCTACTATTGCTAGTTAGATGAAGTTAGGACAAAGATATGATAGTTCGGAGATTCTATTTTTTTCAATATCCAATCCAATAAATTAGTAGTCTGCTGGTAATGTCACACAATTTTTAGGAGAGCAGGAAAAAATAGCACAAGTAATAACCTGGTGAACAGCAGTAAGCTTTACATACATTTGTTTTGGCACAATTATCAAGTGGTGATGGATGAAATGCTTCATTTCATCCTTAGTTATTACTTTATCTGTACTGAAGAAATGTTTTATGTGACCCTCTTCCACATCAACAAAGAATCATCATCTAGAAAAATGTACTATTTTCCAAGTTTAACTTCTGTTTTAATGAGAATAAGGGAGGTGCAAGCTGAAAGTGCTAAAATATATCAGTGTTTTTAGTGAAAGCAAATTTTTTTCTGAAAAATAAAACTGATGCATCCTTCCCTTCGCTTCAATATATACTAAGTAGCCTAAGTCAAATTGGTGAGTATACAGTATTTTTTTTCTTTTTAAATAAATTTTAAGGATATCCATTCAGGAATTTTTTACCTTGGAGAAATATCAGACCTATTTTAAATGTTGAAAATCACAACAAAGCACAGAGTTCAATCTTCCAACTTCCAGGGTTTTGTACTTTAAAGTGATTATTGTTGAAATTGAAATGATTTCTTCTAGTGACAGTTCACATAGGCCTGATTTCAGGGATGAAAAAGCATAAGAAGTTTTCACCAAATGTCATACAAATAATATATGCATCACCATCACCTGTGATGTTTCTTGGAAAAAGCAGGTTTCCTAGTCCTGCTGATTCAGACTTCAACATTGTGATCAAGAATATTCATTTCTTAGAACCTGTCCATGTCATCTTTCTTTATCCCTGAAATCTGATAACTACCGCAGTACCAAGTTCAGGATGCTACAAGGTATCTTTGGACATCTTAACAGGGCTCTGAGATGGTCCAGGGCATTGATATTCATCCAAGCATTTAGTGTATGGATGTTTATATAAAGAAGTACCTAGAGAAGCCAGAGAGTAATTTTAAATGGAAGAGATGGGTATTCCATACAAGAGAGCACCCTGGCCAACTACAGCATTAATAACTCACTTCTGCTAGATTACAGTCTCACAGGAATATAAATCTCCCTTTGTCAGATATTCTGAGGTGGTTTTCCCCTTTTTTCTTTTGTTTTAAATTAGGAGATCTTGAAGTTTATGTAAAATATCCTGACTTTTAAATGATGATAACCAGTTTAAAATATTATATATGAATGATCAACTACTACATAGGCAAATGAAATATGTATATGGGTAGGTCCTCACTCAAGGAAAATGAGCTTGCAACATATGATTTTGGTAAATTATTTCAAAAATATCATAGAATATTTTAGTCTGCCTACATATATAATTCCATTCTCTTCAAAGGTTTAAAAAGGTAAAGCAAATGGATAAGTTCTTCTCTCTGTACTATCCATGCTAGCTGTAAGTCCTTTTTTTTTTTATAAAGAGAGAGGGACAGCGAGAGAGACAGAGAAAGAGAGAAACAACTTTATTTAGTTTTTCACATGGCCTTAGTTGCTCCAACACTTAGTTGTGTACGTGGTGCTGGGGTTTGAACCCAGGTCCTCATGCTTGCCAGGCAAGTGCCGAAACCACTGAGCCACTGCTCCAGCCCTTTAAGTACTTTTGAAAAGAATAAATATACACTTCAGATCTATCTCTAAATAAATTAGAATATAATCAGAGAGGTAAATCAACACAGGTTGAATGGCAACATGTAAAACCTCCACTCCGTTGTGGTGACTACGGAATCAAAACTTAACAGAGAAGAGAGTAGCATGGGATGGAAATATTAGAGAGGGTTTCCCAGACAAGATAGGACTTAAACTGGACCATGAAAGGTGATTATTTATCCTTGAAAACAGGGGACCTTAAATAACTTTATTAGAAAAGACTATAAAATTCCTTAATGCTAAAATTCTTATCCAACCAATTATACATATATTTTAGTGATAGAGTCTTTTTAAATTTTTGAAGTATTAAACATCCAAAGAAGCCAAAGAAGCTACATTTTTAAAAAATGTAGCATGAGGGTGGTCAGGGATAATAGAAAATCAAGAAAGTGAGAATAAATATAAAGCGAAGTCTAATGATAGAAACTATAGAGTATAAAGTGACAGGTCAATGGAAATGTTAACCAAGCTTCAGTGGCTTGATGCTTTCTTTTTTTTTTTTCCACATTTATTAGAAGTATATTGCGATACAGGACACAGATAAGGGGGAAACATTGTCAAAACTGTAGCAATCAATGTGTATAAACTTTGATAACCAGGGGTAATGCTAACGCATAGATAAGCTACTATGGGTTTCATCTACTGCAGTTTCCCCCAGAAGAACTAATATGTTAAATGGGTATCTAGTGTAGGAATAACATCGGCTTCTGGAGTGGTTCCCCCATCTTCCCCATCACCAGACTCCTATAAGTTCTTCATATACCCTCCCCCCTCCCCATCCCCTTCTTTACACCTCCAAGTTACCTAGGGAGCTTTCGCCCCCGTTGCACTGAAAGTCATTCAATTTGAGGCTTTGTTAGGTCAGCC
>PVKS010030472.1:0-24366 GCA_004027875.1 Aplodontia rufa
CTCGTGGTTATTATTATAAAGGCAAGTGAAACAAATGCTGTCAAAGATGCAAGGAGAGGGGAGCATTCACCACTGTTGGTGGGATCAATATGGAAAACACTACAGAGATCCATCAAAAGACTAGAGTTGGAGCTATCAAATGATTTGGCAATCCCTCCGCTGAGTATAAGTTTATAGGAATTGACATGAGCATGCCGAAGAAACATTGGCATTCACATGCTTATTGCTGTCTTATTCATAACAGCTACAATGTGAAGTAAATCTAATTGTTCATTGATGGATGACTGCATAAAGAAAATATGGCAATAAGAATTTCTAATGCTCCGTAGGGCAGTAGAACAACTGCGTTGTCAACAATTAATTGCATATTTGAAAACAGCTAGTAAAGAGGAGTTCGAATGTTCCCACCAAGAAAAAGTGATATATCTGAAGTGATAAATATGCCAGTACCCTGATTTGATCACTACACATTGCACATATGCATTAAAATGTCACACAGTGACCCATACATATGTTTAATCACTACGTGTTAATAAAGAACAGAACTTTATTTTAAAAATCGCCAGCATTTTTTAGGAATACATTGACAAGTTTATTCTAAAGTGTAAATAAGGAAATGGAGAAACTGGATGAGCCAAAATAATTTTGTAAAACAACAATATATTAATAATGATATAAGGACTGAAGACACTTGATAATTCAAGGCAGTCTGGGTAGTGGAATAGGAAATGGCTGTTAGAGGGAACATGGAGGAATTTCAAAGAAGAATTAAGTTCAGTTGAAAATATTTCACCAATGTTAAAGTCTTAATTGTATAATTGTGTCAGGTTTAAGATGTTAAACTTAGTGGAGACTGGGTAAGTATTTATGTGAATTCTCTATGCAAGTTTCTGTACACATTTTATTCTTGTTTCAGTCTACAATTGTTCAAAAATAAAAACATTCAAGCAATAACTAAGACACAGTGCCTTTCCTTTAGGTGAATCTGTTTCTAAGGCAGAGTATTGGGTAGTTGAAGTTCACATGATCTGGACTCATTCCAGGAGGCTAGATGGTAGAGAGACAGATTAAAGAAGTATAAAAAGATAAAAAGCTACTTGCAAAAATTTTGTGTGTCAACCAAAACAATAAGAACGTTATTAGCACAATGGAATGGATGCCAGGAAAAAGATTAAAAACATGAATTGCTGGTGAGAATGTGGGACCATAGAAAACCCTATCTTAAGGGTGAGGATGTGAATAGTGGAACAACTTTGGAAAGAAGTTGGGCAGCCTCTTACATGTCAAACATAAACAATATACAATTCAAACATTCTACTCCTACACATCAACCCAATTGAGATTAAAAAAATATGTCCAACAAAAGAGATGTGCATATGGTCAGAACAGCAAAATTTAGAGTCAGTAAATTTGAAATAGCACAAAGTACTACAAACTGAAGACTAAATGGACAAAAGTGTCATCTTCTCATAATTCAATGCAATTAGACAATAAAATAAAGGAAATACTGATAGATATAACATGGACAAACTCTGAAAAATACTATACTAATTGAAAAAAAGCAAGCCACAATTGACCATATGTTATATGATTCATCTTGTCCTCTTATATAATAGTTCAGGAATAAATAAATGGATACATATATGTCCCCCTCCAAAAAAAAAATGGCAGACCAATGGTGCCTGGGGTTAGGGAAGGGAGGCAGGGATTGGCTGGAAACAGGATTAGGGCAATTTCTGGGGGTCATAGAATTGATGGCTGAGCAACTCCACTTAAAAATCAAATTTACTTAAAAATCTCCAAAATTTGTGCTTCAAATGGCAAATGCTATCGTATAAGCTTATTAAAGCCCTAAGAATCAACTTGCTAAAAGGAGTGGATTCTTAGAAGGGTCCTCAAGCACCTCCGGGAACAGACACTCCTGGGAACAGAGGTGCTGGGGAAATAAAGCAATAGACAGAGGATGCTACTTGCTGTGCAGAATGGTTTCTCAGCGCTCAGGGTTCAGTTTTGCACCTCGTGAATTTTCCCATTAGCTGGGGACACAGCCACGGGACTGGTGCCAGGAGAGAAGTGCTGAGCTTGGATTTGAAGATCACAGTCCGTCACATGCACTGTGTCTTGGCTTGGTATTTCCAGGAGGAGGTGGGTGGGGTGAGGGAGCTGAGGTGCCGCATCTTGCTAGAGCTCCTTGTGAAGTTCTCAGCACAGTAGCAGCTTCACTCTGCAGCTTTGGCATTTGTTTAAAGTATGCCATGACCTCAAGCGGTCTTCTTCAGAGTAGGCACCACTCTAGCACCACTTGCTTGTCCCTCCAGATCTTACGACAGCCTTGCTCAGGAAGATGATGAAGGTTGGTGGGCTTCCTCTCCTTCTTTAAAAGAAATATAAAAATTAAGCCCTGGGGACCTTCACAGGATCAAATAAGGATGACTGAGGGTTAATGTGGGCACACTACAGTTAGATGAGATTGGATCAGATATTCCCTCCTTTAAACCCCAATGCTATGTTGTAAGGCAGAGACTGTTTTTAGACTCTTTGTATTCTTAGGAAACACACATAGGGCAGTTAAACCAACCACCCACGGTTGGCAAACGCTGGAGCAGATATGAGCCAGGTATCTGATTCCCGGGGCACCCTCTCACTTGGCAGTGCAGGGCAGGATGGGCAGGGATACCTGATCCCAGGAGATGCATGTGTCTGTTTACCCAGGAAGGACCACATGTAGTTTCGTCAGAAGTCCACATTTCTTAGGGCAAATCTCAGCTTTCTGGCCCTCTCAGAATCTGAACTCCTTGTGTACTGGGAAGAACTTGTAACTACTTAGAATTTCGAAATCACTCAACAATGCAAACAAATGCTCAAAAATTTACTTAGGGCGTAAAGAAAAAAAAATCCAGTATATCTGACTTCAGTTTAGGTCTAAGTGACATTTTCTAAATTTAACGCAAAGTTGTGATTCTAGAAAATAAAACCAAGCTCGCCCTGTGAAACAGCTGGGTCTTCAAGATGTCAGGGTGGAATTTGTATCTTCATTGGCCAAACATGCACCTGGTTTGCAAGGAGGCTCAGATGGCTGTGGTTTCAGTATCACTTCATAAATTCTCTTTTCATATCCTTAGATAGCAAAATGAGATACTGAAGAGGAGAGCCGAGGACCATGACAGACGGGGCAAAGCCAGTCTCCTGAAGAGAAAGCAGACAAATTATCTGATAACACCCAAGAGCCAGGCTTAGCCAATGCTGATCCTATCAATAAGAGGATTTGGAAACCATTTTTCTCCTCAAAAGAGGAGACAGTCACTTTGAAGTCACCTCAATGTGGGCTTTTTATCCCAGTTTTCACTTACCTAAACCCAACATTAAAAATAGTTTTCAAAATATCAGGGCTCCTTTTGTGAATAGCAGTCTTCAGATTTTTTTAATTATCTGCTTTGCATTCTCACTATTTATAAAGACAAATTCAGTGTCACCAAAGTGAAACACCCCCACCCCCTGTAAATTGTCCCAGTCCTTGCTCACAGCCAGCCAGCCCTTTAGCAGTGGCTTTATTTTTTTTCCTGTTCTTTTTGATTTCATGTTAGTTTCTCTTAGCTTTAGTCCCTTTAGCCCTGATGACAATCATATTTGTTCCTATGTTATAGTAGTTAATAGTAACTCATGTCCCTTAGTTTATATAAGGACAGTAGTACCCAGGTCTCTGAAAACTCCAGGATTAAACTCTTGCTAAAATCATTACAGAGTTTCATCCTAAGTAACTGCGTATGGTTCCAGAATCCAGAACTGGAGATGTCCATCACCCTAATGTAAAACACATGGAGCCCTGAACAAAGACTTTAAGACATTAATACACAATAATATAATAATTTTATATTTATAAATTTATGCCCATTTTAATTTAAGGATTAAATATCTCAGGGTTCTAATCAAAGGTTTTACTTTGAGATTTAACTTTGGCTCCAAAATAACTCCAAGAATCCTTAAATGGAAAATCCAAAATCTAAAATACTCCAAAATCTGGGACTTTCTTCATGTAGACCTGAAGTGAAAAATTCCACACCTAACCTCATGTGACAGGCCGCAGTTTAAAAATGTACATGAAAAATGTCCGGTAAAATTACCTTCAGGGTCATGTATAAAATCCATATGAAACATAAATGAATGTCATGTTTAGATATAGGTTCCATGCCCAAGAAATCTGCTTATGTATTTGCAAATATTCCAAAATCTGAAAAAAAAAATTCAGTCTGCATCTATTCAGTACCAAAGCATCTTGAAAAGGGCTACTTGTTTAGAGACCTATATATTTGGTAATTTGTTCAATTATTCATTTCCTGAAATCTATAAAATAAAGCTGGCAGTAACCACTCTAGCATAATAAAAGGTTAAATGCTTTAAAAATGTAAAAATCAAAAATATCTCAACCTTTGTTTTGCTCTCTATCCCTCTTTTATCCTGTTCACCTTGCCTGAGCCTGTAATAAAAAGATCGAAATTGAGACCCTGCTGCAGTTTTGAGACAGTTTGAGTGGGTACCCCAAGGGCTCTTGTCTTGAAATTTAACTCACACCTTGAACCCCTCTGTGAGGCATGAGGAGAGTAGAAGTTTCATCCAGCAATGGAATTTAGAGGTGGGGCCTTCAGAAGGTGGTTAGGGTCAGATAAGGTTATCAAGGAGAAGGGCCCAGGATTAATCCTAGTGGCCTTCCCAAGAAAAAGAGCAGAAAATAGAGATAACCACATGCTCTCCAGAACGTCCTGTGCCACTTAAGACTCTGCCAACAGGAGTACCCCCACCAGATATAGCAACTTGACCTCGGACCAGAACTGTGAGACAAATTAACCTCTATTTTTTATAGCATACAGTCTTTGTGGTTTTTGTGCTATTAGCAACAGAAATGGACAAGTCGTGTCCACACAAAGGTTCAGCCAACACTTCTTCTGGGAGGAGTGACTGATTATCATAATGTCTCTTGGCTGAAGAAATCTTTTGCTGTGAGTCTAGAACACAAAATGGACTTTGTGCCCCTTCCAACTTTATGGAATGCAGCTGTTTCCTAGGGCAGAAGTTCTATTGTTGCTCAGATGCCCCCAAAACTAGAGCCCAAAGTAGTCCTAGAACTTTACACAGTTTACAAAGCAACTTCGGCTGTTGATATTGTGACCTGTACCACATCCTGGTGACTGTAATAAATGACATACACATTTACCCACTTAGGGGACGGAGCTGTTCAACTCCACATGACCAACAGTTTATGTGCTTTTCTCTACTATGAATTTGCTATTTGCTCACCACGTTCGCCTTAGGTAGAAGCTCAATGAAAGAATGGTGAGAGTAGATGGCAGAGATTTAAGGGAATTTTACAAGAAGGAAAATAACAAATGAGAAAAAAATGTCACCCGCTCAATTTCCAGGGCAATGGGAAAAAGACTTCTATTATTCAATTTTAGTGGCGGAGTGGCGGAGTGCCCTCAGTCTAGCTCTCAGAAATCCAGGATCCACAGGAGCCTAATCAGAGGACCACAATGGGAAGGTATGTGTCAAATTTTTTTGGGGGGGGTCACATGGAAATTGCAGGAAGGAATAGAGAAATGGAGGGAGACCAGCTCACGCTCCTTTCTTTGTTTCAGGCTTCCAGCCATTGGCCTTCTGTCTGACTTTGGTTTCTTTGCTTGGGTCTGAATAAAGTGTGTAAGGTGCATTAGAAGCTGTTTATTTTTAAAATACCATTTTTCCAACTTTTAAAAACTTTTCACAGTGTTTCCTATACATAACACACATGCAGTAAACAGCAAAATCTCAGGTTTACCTCTAATGAATTTTAACCAGTTACACACTTTGTAACCATTACTGATCAAGGCACCCTTAACAACCTTTTCCGGACCTTCCAGCTTCTAGAAACTCTCTCAACCCCAATGGTCACCAGAATACTGATATCTGCCCCCAAAGGATTGGTTCAGTCTGCTCTGAACTTCACAAAGGAGGGTCCTCTCTGTGGCCAGCTTCCTTGGGTCAACAATTAATTATTAATTAACTGTTTACATATAAGAATAGCAATGTCTGGGCTTTTCCTTAGGAAGTAGTATTTGCCTAAGTGCTCCAATGGGACATTCTTCGGTGGAAGCTAAGGGACTGGTGGTCAGAGACCAATGTATAGAAAGAAATGACAAAGACACAGCATTCCCTTGCTCTCTAACTGGTTGTACTCCTGTTCCCGCTTATTTTTCCTGTGCCCTCAGTCTTGATGGGTCATCAAACACCTTCTCTGTCACCATCTTTAATTCAATGCACTGAGCACCTCAGAATGAATTTAGATATACACAATCAAATTATGGGACTAAGGTAAATTGTTTCATATTGTTTACTTGATTGTTTATTTAGGCCTTAGCCCATCTTATTCACAGTCATTAAAAAATGGCATTAATCTTAGGTAACAGTGTTATCTTTTGGGAAATATTACATTGCAGGTTGACTACGATAGCTAATTTGACTTTATTTTACCTTTTCCAAATATATCAACAATGATTCAAAAGAACAAGAAAAAAAATCTTCTGCTGAATTACTTCCTGTTTTGCGCACAGAAGGGCCTGCAGAATTATTCCACAGAGCAATTTCTGGGTCGGAATAAATTAGAGTTGGTAATGCATTTGCCTATATTGAGAAAGCATAAAAAAGAAATGAGGTAATTTTGTCAGGGTTTGGTGCTCATTGTTCACTGAAACATAATGCAAGTTATGTCTTTAGCTATAAAATAAAATAATGAGGCAATATATTCCAAGTCGTTCTCATAGATTATAAGTTCAATATTCCAATTGTGTATATTTAATGACTCTACAGTGCTGATCACTTATTTTCAAATGCTATTTGGAGATAATAAGCTCGATTCTTTGCAGAGAGCTGTGGAATTTACTTTCCCAAAGTGAAGGGTGAAAAGAAATCTCTTTGCACTACCACACTCAGTGAGTGCCATACCAGAATCTGCTTTCCCATGCCTCTCTCCACCAGCTTCCACCCCTGGCCTCGTGAACTCTGCAGCTTTTGAAATGGCAAGTAAACTTCTGTGCACTTGCATGCCCTCACCTCTTTATTAAGCTCAATATTGCTTTTAATTCTAACACTAATTGGCCTCTAAACCCCAAGACAGAGAATCACACTCAAAGGTAATGCCCATGATAAATATAATAATGAAAAAATAATTCTCATTAATTGTTGTGTGATAAATATCATAGCATTTAAGTACTAAGTATAATAAGGGGAGGTCATGAAAGGATTATATTTTAAAAGTTCAGAGTAAAGTGAATAATGATTGACTTGAGTTTTATTAAACTCTTACTTGCAGAAGTATCTTTTGTACTTAATCATGTTTTCTCTCTAACTCATAGTTCACACATACTGAAGGAAAATTATTTCCTTCTCCCCATACTATTCAAAGTGCAGGAAAAAAAAGAGTAGATAAGGAAGGTCTTCCAGCCCCAAGGAAGAAGCATGTAAAAAAGCAGACGGTCTCACAAGATGGGGACCTCCATACCTGATCTAGAAAGTCACAAGAGGCTAAGTCAGGTGTGGTCAGCCCAATAATCCTACTGTACGCTGAACACATCGAATCTCCTCTACAGTGCAAGAGTGACCACAGACATTTTAAGGAAGAGAGAAAAAAGTCTCCTTTGGAAAATTTATTCTAATGACACTGTAAAGAAAGGAAGTGAGAATAAAAATCGAATTGCAATGGTCTGCAGTATTCCATGTCAGAAAAAGGAGGATGAGCAGAAATAAGTGAAAGAGAATCGAAGAAGGGACACATGAAAATTACTGGTGTTAAGAACAGGACCCTGCATCCTTGGAATTTTCATGTGGGAGGTGGTGTGTGCTGTGCCTCAGCAACCCAGAAAATAGCCAGTATGTCCCCCAGGACTAAGACCCTCCTCTTGGCTGGCTCTGATGCTTGTTGGGAGTCATGTTGTGAAGAGGTTAAATAATTTTATCAAGTATAATTAACAGGGTTGCTTTACTCTCCTGACTTTTATCCCCAATGCTGAAGCTCTATAGCAAAAAATAGAAAAACCACACTTGTTAGCACTATATATTTCTCACCATCACAATGAGTGCTAGCCCTTGGAGGCCTACTGACACTAGGAAAAAAACACAAAAGTGTACTTATACACAGGGAAAGCAGAGTCTTTATTCTCTCCCTTTTATATGCATTTATCCAAAATGTCCCATAGAGGATGTAACTTTTTTCCCCTAAATTCCATGCTTTGAATAATTTAATCAGATCTGAGCCTGGGCTTTTATGATTTTTTCTGCCTCTCCAAATCCCACTACAATCAACTCAGTCATCTGCTAGGTTCAGAGTGGCATTTTTCTACTTCATTTTCTATCAATAACTTGTCTTGAGATAAATATATCTGAGCCATGAATTGTTTTATTCTTTTTGTGATCATGTATATGTTTCTTTTACATAGCTTGTTAATATAAATTAGAATTTAATATTAATGTATGGTTTTATCAAAATTTCAGAACACAAATAATCAGCTTACTTTGGTCAGGAGAAAAACAAAAACAATCCACAGATCTTTCTGTAAAATTAATTCTAAATTAATCAAATCCACCTTAAAGACATCACTGATTTCATCATGCATTGTTTACACATACGCATTGTACTTAATACATGCTTAATGAAATTGCTTCTGCTTTCCTTTAAGCATGCTAAGTAAGGCTATTCTTCATTACATTATGTGAATTTGAGGGAGGTTCAAAAAATCAATAGTAGCTGTTTCAGGATCAAAAAACTGAGTTGATCTTGTAGAAATGACAAGCACCTCAATCAGAGGTTCTCCAAGTGTGGGCGTGGACCCATAGTCAGGAGCTCATCAGAAAACTAGTCTACCAGACCTACCACATCAGGCATCTTGGATGTGGCACTTAATGGGCTGTGTTTGAAAAGTCCCTCTAGGTGAGTAGGATGCAGGCTACAACCTGAGAATCACTAATCTATGTTATTTCCACTTGGTCCCCATGTCACAAAAGGGATACACTGATAGGAAGAAAGATAACAATGCAAGGAAAGGATCTGGTTAGGGTAAAACCAAAATCCAAACTAAACAAAACATAAAAGCAGAATGCTCCTTCCGAAAGTAGCTACTCTCTATTAAAAAAATTGCTTCCTTTCTTTTATGACATAGTACACCTTGCATGTCCCACTCAAAAACAGCATTTTGGTTAAAGGGGCCATAATTTTTTCTCCTCTGTGGCATAGATGGTGGTCACTATTAATGAGTGTTAATTAAAGATACTGAGAAACAACTTCAGAACATCTTTTAGCTTTGTTAGAATCAAAAGACAAAAACAACTTACATTTTCATGAGGGCACATGATTATTAGCATAAAAATGAAGTCTGCATGTAATACTATTATTATTTTTCTGTCTTTGAATAAGTATCATTTATGTAACATTTTAATATCTAAATTTAGAACAGATAGAAAATGCAAAAATATGGTTCTCTGTTTCTAAAGACTCATTTCTTACATGAATTTTATCTTAATGAATAGCACCATAATCGTGAATATACATATATTGGACAAGGATAATTGGTTTTAATTTTAGAGTCATATACAAATAAGTTCTTCCAAGTGCAGATAAGTAGCTTATCAAAAACCAAGAGAAAGTGTGGCTCAATGATAAAGTTATTGCATTTTCTGATTTGGCATTTGCAGCCTGAGACAAATGCATCATTATTAATCACTCTTACAAGCAGCTCCTGTGTATGCCACAGGTTTTGAAATTGTGAATATTAGACAGTGAAAGGCAAAGGCAAGTGTCATATTCACACGCTTGCCTCTCAAATCAAGTTTGAAAGTTTGGCTTAAATTCTGTATTAATCATAAAATTAGAAGTGAAATTACAAAGTGCTATTGTGACATAGAACATTTGTCATAAGAATGGGACACATGATAACAAGTTCTTTCATCATTGTCTATAGGTTTTTATAGAGCAAAATGAGAGAGGATCATGAGATTCTGAACAAGGAGAATTTGTTTTAAAAATCTCCCCCTCTGCAAGTTTCCTGAGCTAATCCTAGAGGTGAACTGCCTTTCTTCCCAGTCCCTGCAGCCTCCAAAATAATCATGTCTTGCTGGAGTCCCAGAGTGAAAGTATCCAAACCCAGAATCATTGGAGACAATGGTAGGGGGATCCTTATAGACAGCAAGTGGGAAAAGTTATCATTTTGTCTACATGGATAAGCAGTCTGAAAACCGAAGGTCACTGGATACATCCAAGACTGAGGTAGGAAAGATGGATTATCTAGAATGTGGAATATTATTGTATTTTAGTCTTCCTGATTCATGCGATATTTTTATTTCCTTGGAATTTTAAAAATATAAATCATTAGTCAATGAGTTCTGTCAACTTCAGCCACAATATTTCTGTTCCTGCCTTGAAGAGCTACACAGTGGGCAGATTTCACATTCGTTTTAGGGTACCACCTAACTGCATACTCTGGTTAACCTACTCGATGCCAGGATGCCCACATACATTAAGTTGCTTGTGGACATAATACACCACACTGGTATTTCAGCACAGTTAGACTTCTGATGCTATCTTTAAATGTAAAAGCAGAATAGTAAGAAACACTTTCCCCTCGTGAAGAACAGATGTTTTCTGGAAAATATGCTTAGCCCAAGATTGTTTTAAGAGTTTTCTTTGAAATCCAAAGACTCTCAAAACTGCCATAATTACTGTGGCTCTTTACAAGGAAATAAGCTATGTTTTGGTTCCTTTGTGTCCATTATGTGTTGTCTGGTGCAAACCTGAGAAGCAAGTCTTACTATAAGGATTTGAAGTGTAAGCCCTATTTATGGGTTTATAAACTATATCATGCTTCGATCTAAAAAAATTAGCCTTCACTTTCCCGACTTTCCTACTCTAAATATCTGTACCCACTCCCAATATATGAGTTCCAGAATCACAGTCACAGTAAAACACACTAGAACATACACTTCATAGGCATTCAGCAGCCTAGGCACTCCTTTATTCACTTAGTTAGCATCTTATCATTATTCTTTGTTCCAGGAACAGTCCGGTTGCTGTGGATACCAAAATGAAATGGTCACACATGTCCCTTGCCAGTATGGTAGTGCTAGGATTTCCAGACCTGAAATCAGGATCTAGTCTTCCAAATTATACTTTTGTTATTGAATTCTAACTCTTAAGGACAAAAATTTTATTTTCCTTAAAAGCAAAATGATGTGCCAGCCTGAATGTAATGCATGGGCATTATTCTCTTGCAATGACCCTCTCTTAATCTAAAGTTTGCAAAATTCTCCAACTATGGAGTTAGAGATTTATTCAGAGTTGTAATATTCTATGCTTAGTTGTATTAAGAATTCATCATCTGGGGCTAGAGCAGTTGCTTAGTGGTTATGGTGTTTGCCTGGCATGTGTGTGGACATGGGTTCAAATCCCAGCATCACATATACAACCAAGTGTCAGAGCAACTAAAGCCACATGAAAAACTGAATAAAATTGATTCTTTCTTTCTATCACTCTCACTCTCCCTCTCTTTAAAAAAAAGAATTTGTCATTTCACTGAAGAGCTTTGTTTAATTTTAAAAATAATGTAAAGGAGAGAAATTCAGGACAACCACAGGTTTCTTTGCAAATGTGATATTATCAATGTTGAGTTAATGGATTTTTTTAAATAAATGTTATATCTATTCATGGAAAAATAAATGAAGAAAAATGTAGTCCTAATTTCCATTAGTCTCTTAATATAATAGCTATGATTGTTAAGTTTTCTTCTGTTAAAAATGCTTAAATTCTAGGAAAAAGTCCTACGTGGATATGATGTCTTAATTTTATTCTACAGTCCGAAGTAAAATGAACTGATAATTTTGCCCAAAATGACAAAATGCTCATAAAAGTATTGATAAAGCATACTGAGCTTATGAATTAACCATGAGGTGAAAAGAAAGGCTGACCATATTTGTAATATCCTAGGCATAATATAATTTCATTTTTTGTCTTCATATGTTCAAGACTATTATGATGTAAGATGCAGGTTTGAGAATGGAAGAGTATGGATGAATTGAAGTATAGCCATGGTCCTTTAAAACCTTTGCGTTAGAATTTATAATTTACATGAAAGGGAGCTGGAGCGGTGGCTCGGCGGTTATAGTGCTTGCCCAGCTTGTGCAAGTATGGGAGTTCAGACCCCAGTACCACATACACAACTAAGTGTCTGAGCAACAAAAGCCACGTGAAAAACTAAGTAAAAATTGATTCTCACTGTCTCTCTCTCTCTCTCTCTGTCCCTCCCTCTTTAAAAAAAAGTAATAATAGGGGGAAACAGCAACATGGGGAACCCAAGCTGGGCATCCGTGACATGGCATTAGCATTGGATAACTAAGTATATATACATTTGTTCTTGAACGTTTGATAATGTTTCCCGCTCAGTTGTAACTCTAACACAAAAAAGTAATAATAATTTACACGAAAGTATTTTCCCACATATGGTTAGGAAAAAAAAGATGATCACAAAACAATGGATCCAGAATGATCTAACTGTATGAATACCCTCCTGTAACAGTTAACTTCAAATTTCATTGAAACTGGAGGAAATAAGCTATAAATTTCCTTTTTATCTCACATCTCTTGTTCCGCATCTTCCTACTAGCTGACCACCCTCACCCAGAAATATTGAAAAAGAAAATGTTTTCACAGTGCTTCTTCTGGGTATGCCTTGTAGCAGAGACAATTGATGAACAGATATTTTCCTTTGGCCAAAATAAAGTGATCATGGCTATTCATTAATTTATTACATCTCGTCTTTGATGCACTTATTTGGAGCAGACATGTGACTCTGGATGCTATTCTTAGAACTTGGTGAACAGCCATAAAGAAAATATACAGAATTTAGCCTGGAAATCGTGATATATTGACAGCTGGTGCTATAGGAAAAGAAAGAGTAATGGCCGTTGGGAGCCCCCCGGTGAGATTAGTGCTCTTATACAAGGGACACCAGAGGACTCCCTCTGTTTGGCCACATGAAGACAGGTGTAGAAAGCAGCTGTCTGAGCCCTAGGAAGAGTCCTCAGCTGGAACCAACTCAGTGAAACCCTGGAATTCCAACCTCCAAAACTGTGCTAAAATAATGGAAACCCAGGCTCAGCCAAGATTTGAGAGCTGAGGGAGTCAAATTGTGGAGCTCAGACACCCGGTTGCTGTATGTCCCAGTTCATACATGTCCAAAGTGATTCTTGGTAATTCCCCATTTTGCTCTAAAAATGAGCCACTTTGGACCATGAAGTCATATTACCTCTAGGCCATCATAAGAATTCTCTTTTGAGGCGAGTGATGAACCATTTAGAGAAGTGTAAGAAGCACCATTGTAGGTGATGTACTGAAAATCGAATGGGATTAGAAAACTTTTCCTTTCTTTGCTCTTTACAAGAGTCAAGTAATAAATACTTCAGATTCACAGCCCTACTGTCTCAAACACATTGTCTTGACTCTGTTTCGGAGCAGGAAAAGCAGCTGCAGGTCATATGTCAACAAGGAAGAGTGACTGTGTTGCAATAAAACTGTGTTTTTGGACACTAAATTTTGAAGTTCATGTATTGCACATATCCAGAAAACATTTTTCTGTTAATAGTTTTCAAACATTTAAAAATGGAGAAAATATTATGAATTCAAGTGCCAAATCAAAACAGTTAATGGTCTGGGTTTTGCCCACAGAATTAGATTATTGTACCTTGGTACAGAGAGAAGGGACAAGGCACAGTTGGGAAGTCCACCTGACAGCCATTCTAATTGTCCAGGTGGGAGACTATAGACTGGGAAAACTTCTTAAAAATGTCTGAAAACAGTTTACAAAACTGCTTAGAAGATTTTTTTAAGAGAGAGAGGGAGAGAAAGAGGGAGAGAAACTAAGAATCAGTTTTATTTAGTTTTTCATGTGGCTTTCATTGCTCCAACACTTCATTGTGTACATAGTGTTGGGGTTGGAACCCAGGTCCTTGTGCATGCCAGGCAAGCACTGTAATCACTGAGCCACTGCTCCAGCCCCTGCTTGACGAATGTCATGAGAGTTGAAATTCAAATATGGGAGATTTGAGAGGTAGAGACACAAAGACCTGAGCCACTGGAAAGCTAGAGGTGTTAGTGATAGAGATGGAGATTTCAGGTGGAGGGGGTTAGATGAGCAAAATAAGGAACTGTTTTGGACACATTTGTGCATTGATTATTAGTTGATGTCCAATTGGTGGTGTGGAGTATGTGATTTAATACATAGATCTAAAGTGAAGGACAAGGACGGACACTAGCTATATCCATTTAAGAACAATCAATATGAAGATAGTTTTGTGCCACGATCCTGGATGATATCACCCAGGGAACTGATAACATCAGAAAGGAAAACAATCTAAGCTGAAGGCTGACATACCCCCACATTCCGGGATCCAGGGACTCAAGAGAGTCAGCAGATGAGATCCGCAAAGTAAGAAAGGAAAATACGCAACGGAACATTTTGTTTCAACATGAAGCAATAGTCAATGCTCCTCTAGAGCAAGAAATAAGCAAGAATATAGTCTTGAATTTATCAGCGTGGAAATCGCTGGCGGCTATTGCAAGGAAAGTTTGGTTGGCGTGTCGATGTGATGAAATCAGCTGAAGTGGGTTTCTGAGAGAATGGGAATTGAGGAATTAAAGATAATGATCATGGATGATCTTCAGAAGAAATCCCCTGCAGTTTGAGGAAGAGCTGGTGCTGGCAGACATAACGGACTGAAGGCACTCTTACTTTTCTTTGTTTTTACTTCCATTTGTTACAAAGTAGAGACAACAGTAGGAAATATCCTATGTGGCCATCATGTAGATTCAGCAATTATCATAACTTTCTTTGATTTGTCTTCTTTTCTATAGTGTTTGAGACATTATACCATTATCTGTCCTTGTATTTTTGTATCCACACATATTTCAACCTACATAACTAAACATATCAACATGTTCTTTGTAATTACGAAGTTTTGCTAATCCTTATGGAAGTGATGCTGACTTCAGTGTCCTGGAGTTGCTGAGTGGACACAGACAGTGTGGTGTCCTCTGTTCAGTTGAGAAAAATGGCCTGGTTGTGTGCTGAGGGTAATAATGTCATACGGATGAAAAAGTGATGACACAGAAGGGAGAGGAGAGATCCTGAAGCAAGAGTCTCAAAGGCAAAGGGATCAGAGCTCACAGCTGGGAGATGATCACGGCTCAGAGCAGCTCAGGTGATTAATCATGATACAGCAGAAAGATAAAGACACAGTAACGTGCAGGGAGGTGGACGGACATGTTTGCTTACCATACATGACGTGCATTCATGCCTCCCTAGAGCTCAGGCTAAAACTTTATAAATTCCTGTTTCAGAAGGAAAGAATTGTCAAGCAAATGTCAACGATTTCAAAGGCACCATTCTGCTAATTGTCATGCAGATGAAAAATGTAATATTAATCTAGTTTTCTAAAAAGTTCCGAGCTCTGTTTGCAAATTGAAGCTGACACTTTTATAAAATTTCTCAATAATGGTGCTGTTTCCTTATTTCAAGAGAAGTCGTCAAGTAATGTTGAGAAATCTCCACAACCACAAGTCAAAGAAGCTACTTGATGTCACACATTGTGACACTGGTGCCTCTTCCCATAAGCCCTAACAGTGAGCTCCTCATTCAGCATCACAGATCCTTCCAAGCCTATTCTTTTTGTTTCACAGAGAGGTTGGCTGTTGCCAGGATTAAATTCATTAAACATTAATGATGTTGCTCATACCGAACACTATAAAATCCATGTTTCTTCTTCTGAGACAAAATATCAAAACCTCCTTGAGAAACTCATATCTTGGCTCCTCCTCAATTATGACAGTGGAATATAATTTGAAGATGATGTGAGTCAGTGGAAGCACAAAATTAGGAGAGGTTAGAACAAAAAAGTCTAGATTTCCTCAACATGTTAAATATTGTCAAAGAGCCTGTGTCTACACTAATTAAGACTGATTGTGATTTAATCCACATTTGCTTGTTGGTTTTGAAAATGTTTCATAAAATGGATTGCGTTTTCATATTTGTGTAGGGGATGAAAGTGAATAGAATAATAAAATATAAGTGTCAAAACTGCATTTAAATTCTACAACATGGAGATGGAATCAAGACCATGAGTTCTAGAGTGTGACAAAAATGAACATACTGCGTACATTCTCATATGTGCAGTATAATTACACAAATACTGAACTTTATAAAATACACACGTCATCTTCTATCTTGATATAAAGATAGCCTATTTCTGGTAACCTCATATGTAGAAGATAACCTTAAAAATTGACATTTTTCTGCCTTTCAATTTGCATTTAATAGTGACTGCTAGGTTCAGAGTTTGCTAATTATGTTTGTACCTATACAGTTTCTGTTCTTTTTGACATTTATACTCAGATCTAGTTTTCTTTATTTATTTCAAATTTGATTCATGGAGCACATTTTAGATCTATGGAAAATGTTGAAATTCTGTCCATCAAATCATGTTTTTTAACATTATTCTGAAAACCAAAGAAAACTCTCTTTTGTCCTAGTGTACAAATCCACTTTCATACAACAAAGTTGTGTATTATTGATTTTTATCATTATGTCTGTTAATATAGAGCTTCTTATTTAATCAAGAAGAAGACTTTGCTTGGGAAGGAATGTGAAAAGGGTTGAGCTAAGAAGAGGTGGTAAGAACTGTATGTTGTCAGATGAGAAACAGACACTCACTAAAAGAGAAATCCAAATGTCGTGCGTGACCCAGAGGAGATATAAAATAAACATATGATCTTACCTAAAAAAAAAGTTTTTTTCTCATTCATATAATTTGTACAAGTATATAATATACTTGTATATAATATATATGCAAGTATATAATGAATATAAGAACATATATACAAATATATAATAATGAATATAAGAACATTAGTCTGAGAAGCAGTGATAAGAATTAGCTGGCATAAAGTGATAGCCAATGACAATAATTTTCAATATCACTAATACAGCATATTTTGGAAATTTATATTTTAATTTACAAACATTCCTAGACTTCATTACTGAAAGGAAAAAGCCTTTTGTCAGCACAAGCTAATAAATGTTGTGTGTAACCTATTCTCGATGCAGATGATGTATTTTATAGATTTCATAATAGATTAACTTTTTAGTGTTTTTTTTTCCTTTTCCAGAATCTGCCTCTCTAAATATTTTTGTAAGAGATAGAGAGAGAGAGAAAGAGGGAGGGAGAGAGAATTAATTCTATTTAGTTTTTCACATGGCCTCTGTTTCTCCAACACTTTGTTGTGTATGTGGTGCTGGGGTTTGAACCCACGTACTTGCACATGACAAACAAGCACCGTACCAGCCAAGCCACAGCTCCAGCCCCTTTAAATATGTGTTAATGTGCCTTGAAACTTCATCACTTGGACAAAATGCTTGTGTGCCTAACAAACGTAATTTTCTAAGAAAGAAGAAATAACTACTCTAAACATTTCAATCAACCATAAAATTGCTCTGATCTTTAAATAACAGCTTAGTTTTCATTGTCACTGGAAATAGTTGACAATCTAAGTCAGTTGTAAGTATATCATAAAATAAATTCACTGACATGTAGAATAAGCTTGCTACTCTGACAAATTTACTAACTTTCCATGCGTCAATGAGAAGTCATTTGAAATTCTTGGTGGGAAAAGATTTAGCAGTAGGGTCAACTGGTAGGAGGGGAACATTTTCATCCGAAAGCTCCCAAACCATGATGCTTTTCTATGACCTTATACTCTGAAACATCACAATGAATTTGTACACACACAATATAGATTTAGAAGAACATTGAAAAGAAATATGATTAAGTGACCACATTATAGCTTTGCAGATAATTAAATATAAAGATGAATGTTGAAGAACATGGATTTTCTCTTATCACATTGAAGCCAGCCTGTAAGGTTCTTTAATTTCTGAAATTGGGAAATGCAGGATTCTCTATGATGGACAATATTTTTAGTAAGATAATAAAAGCACTGTGTAATTACATACCATTTTTTAGCGGCCCGCTTGGCAAACATGGTCTAACAGCAGGATGCTGAGTCTGCCATGTTTTAGTTTCATTTGGAAATACTCATTTGTGTGTTGCTAAAAAGAATTATAATTTTCAGAATATAGGAGGACAAAAGCAGGTGAGAAGAGGGTAAATCTAGGTCTTGCAGATGATTTTCTAAGGAAGACTAAATATACAATTATGTATTTCTTTGTTTAAATACTGGCTCATATATTCTCTTACTATTCATTTATATATACAACATTCAACAAACTTCAATTTAATGTCTACCATATGGAAGAGATTTTATTAGTGTGTAAGGCAGGGTACACTAGTGGCTAAAATAAAACAACAAAATGATGACAATTTCACATGGATTTCAAGCTTAATGAAACAGTGTTCTTTTTTCTCATGTATACCTTACTAGGGGTTCTTCTGCCAAACAGTCGTTTGTAGTCCCAGGCGTTTTTGATCTGCTTCAGAAGCTGGTGTCTTCTGGTATACCGAGACAGCACAAAGACACCCTTTAAACCCCAGTTCTTGCAATCAAGTCAGAAAGATTTCAGACATGTCACTCAAAGTAACAGGCACGAGTTTATTGAAGGGATAGGAAGATGGAAAGGGGATATCAAGGGACAAAGTTGGTCATCTCAGAAAGGAGAGGGACAGCATGCCTCTCCTGCATTCCAGTTTTATTATAGATCCCCAAGAAGTTTCCAGAGACCCCCTCCTCTTGACTGTTGACTGACAGCAGGATAGCATCAGACTTTTAAGTCCTCACTGCCATGACACCTCTAGGTCACTTTAGCCCATGCAGACTGGCTCCAATTGGATTTTTAACCATACATTCTAACAGATTTCACGGCTTAGCAAAATTGTTATCTCCCTGAATCCCAGGATCTGGTCTCAAAAGTCTCCCCCTTCAGGGGAACTTGAGTTCCTCTTAGGGACATTATTCTGGGCCTGCATTCCTTTTGTAAATGACAGGTAGTTTGCTGAGAAATGTAACATGGCTTGTCCAGTTAGGCCAGGCAGGGCTGCAGGAAAGTGGCTTATTGGGAAAGAAAGCATATGGGGGTTGGCTCACGGGGCCCATTTTATACAATTATTTTCTAAGCCTTGTGTTCCCACCATTCACATCTGCCTGCCCACTAACACAAGAATCTCGTAAGTCCCTCAGGCTCAAAGTTCTCTTCTTGTTGGAGGAGAAGCCCAGAACTTTCCCCAACAAGACAATGCACACTTCCGTCAGGAACTACCCCAGCTTACGTGGTACATGCAGATTGCGACCACAGTCAAACTTGGCCAAAACTAGGGCGGAAGGCCTGCTCAGGAACAGATGAAAGGAGCTGTCCCAGCCCTTTGGTGCTCTGAACCCAGCCCACTTGTGCCTGCAGGTATGGGGGAGAGTGAGGCTGGATTCTTGTTCTCATGTAATGCTGGGCAAGAGAGCGTATCTGAGTGGAAGAGTTCTCCTGTCACACAGACTTAAACACTCAGGAGGAACTGAGAGATAATGCTAGCACGCAGCTAGCATGGCTTAGAACAGAGAAATAGTGATAATCCCCTATAGGAGAAGAGGAAATGCCAAAATGACCAACATAAGTTAGAATAAAAAGGCTCAGAGAAATGCACGTAATGTATGCAAATACTATGTACATAGGGATGTTGAAACAAACTATGAAACTTTGAGTGCTTTAAAACAACCCAGATCTTCTCTCACAATCCTGGAGACCAGGGGTCCAAATTCTGGTTCACTGGGCTGAAATCAAGGTGTCCAGGCTTTTCCTGGATGATCTAGAGGAGGATCCATCCCATTTCAGGCTTCCAGAGGCACATTTCTCACATCCCTTGCTTTTTTGCCCCTTGGTCACCTTCACAGCCTGCAGAGCCTTCAACCCTTCAGAAATGGCCACACAGCCCTGCATCTTTGGTGGCAGAATTTCCCTCTTTCTTATAAGGACCCTTGTGTTTATGGTTAAGGTGCATATGGATAATCCAGGATAACTTCCCCATCTCCAGATCCTTAGTTGAAATCATATCAGGAAAGTCCCTATGACGTACAGTATCAGTCACAAATTCTAGAGATTAGGAGCCAGATTTCATTGGGGACATTTCAAACCATCACACTGTTTAAGACTGCAAAATCTACTTTCCCTCCAAGGAGCACTCGGCAGACCCTGCATTTACCAACACAACGGAGAACATGCTGAAGGCAGAGGAGCCACACACTGGGAGCATTAGCAACTCTACATTAGCAGATGCTGTTATGGGACTAGGCTCAGTGATAGCAGGAGAATGCTAGCATCCCCAAATAATGGAGTTGGCATAAATGCAAACCATGCCATAAGTGATTGTTTACCCAGGGCCAAATCTATTGTCAATGGATACGCTGACATATAATTATCCTGCTCCCTGAACTTACAGGTATAAAGAACACAAGCAATGCCCAGGTTAAGTGTACTGGACTGTGGGGTCATTGTGGACCAGACCAAGTCCCTGAAACTGCCTTCTCAATCCCTTTTCTAGCCAAGAAGATAAAGAAAAAAATCCCCAACTGCTAATCTTGCAGTGCCTTTCTCAAAGAACTAAAGGATGCAGAGATTGTGATTCTTTTACCTAACCAACTTGTTCACTACAAAAGATTGATACTAGAGAGTGATAATCATGGCCCTAGTTGCACCTGTCACATGCTTCATGGTATATTTCACAATGCTGGAATTAAGAACCTGATTCTTGATCAATGTGGGGAGTGTGTCCTTTATCGTCCCTACCAAATGTGAACATCAGGAGCAATTCACTCATGTAAAATGGACAATAGTGCATAATTGTAGTCTTCCCCAAGAACTGGATTAGTTTCACAGTGTACATAAAAAAAAACTTGATCCTTCTGGACACCCAAAGAACACATCAGGTCTCCACTACATGCTATTATGCTGATTGAACTAGATTAGTAAGACACATAGATTCTAGAAGGTAGGAGATAAACCCTAGAAATACCCCGATATATATCATCAGTGCAAGTTTTAGGGATTCAGTGCTCAAGCTATGCCAGCATATGTATTCCAAATTAAGGAAAGATAATTTCACCCTGCACATCTCTGCAGAAAACCTGGAAGATCTCTTTGGCCACAACTTTTGTCCCTGTTTCAGGTGAAATAAAAGATTATTGGCTTTCAATTAGTCCAGAGTAGGACATACGGATTAGGTCTGGAAATCTGTTGCACCTACTCTTGATCTTCGGACCTGCAATCTAGCATACTCTATTTAATGAAGTTAAGTGTTGGGTGATATATTTGTATTATACCATTTATAATAAGCTCCAGTGAGGTAATCACAGGGCAGACCCAGATGTTCTGAAGCCTAACCAAGGCATCTGCAGTTGAAAGTCATGCACAGTTTGGAAAAAAGGCTCCTGGAAAGGAACTGAGTCTTGATATATCAGAGCATCTTACTCTGAGTGATCAGGTGGTCCCCCAACCAGCCCCACCTGCCACAAACTGCCTTCAGTTAGACCAACCAGGTTGCAAGGCAAGATGGGACCAGCAATGATCAATATATCACAAGCTGAAATTGGCACATCTAAGATCATGCATAAATTAGAGGCAAAACACACAACATGTTGTCTACCAGCTTATGAGCTGTCCATGTCACGCACCCCTGTGGTATGTTGCTTTGCTCAGCCCATATCTGTGGCTACACGAATAATGGACTAAAACCCACCTACAAATAGGAAAAAAATTGTGATAGGGTTAATGGATTAAGTAGTTTTGTATTTGGTGCAAATTGGACTATGGCTACACTGTGCATCCACCCACAAGTAACCTTCAAATGTAGCAGTAGGAGAAAGTTTCACCCTGGGCAGAGACCCATGCATCCAATTTTTGTGGAAAGATAAATATCTGGTGGAGAACATCCTTAGAAGCAGGAGTCAGAGAGATCACACACATGGAAGAGATGGTGATATGAAGACAGAACAGAGAGGGATTTGAAGATACTGGCCTTGAAGATTGGAGCAAAATCATCAGAGTTAAGAAGGTCAGCAGAAAGTGGAGAAGGCAGAGATCACATTTTCCTGGATCATCTCTGTAGAGAGAGTGACCCCTCTGAAACTCAGTATAGCCCAGTGATACTGTCTCATTTTTCATCTATGAACATGTTGAAAATATCTACTTTACAATAACATAGTAAAGAGTATATGGTCTAATTTCTGATCCGTATCTGGCATGATGTCTACACTAGCTGTAGGTATATGCCTGTTCTCACTGGTGAAGATCTCCAATGCTTTTAACCAAAGAAAGTATTGAGATCAATGTGATCACAAATTCTGCATATATTTCAAGTAATAAATGGAATATCAAATCCTCTGACCACAGAGTTCAGTAAGCCACACTTCTTGTTTTGGTCATCTTTTCAACACTGTGACTAATGAGTTGTCCTGAGAAGAACAACTTAGGGGAGGAAAGTCTATTTTGGCTCACACTTTTAGAGGTTCAGTTTACTGTTGGCAGGCTCCATGGCTCTGTGTACAAAATGAGGCAGAACACCATGTTGAACGAGTGTGGAAGAGCAAAGCAGCTCATGACAGGGCTAGCAGGGAGCAGAGAGGGCTCCACTCACCAGGGACAAATATTAGCCCCAAAGGCACACCCCCAGAGTCCTTCTTCCTCCAGTCACACTATCTGCTTATAGGTACCACCCAGCTAATTCATATTAGTTGACCAATCCACGGATTAGGATACAGCTCTCCTCTTCATTTCACCTGTGAACATTCTTGCTTTGTCTTACACATAAGATTTTTTGAGGGATACCTCATATCTAAGCCATATCCTGCCCAAGGTTGAAATCTAAAGCAGCTAATACTCAGGTGGCAGTCCTATTGAAAAAGTGAATTGATAGCCTACTTGATGATCAGTGAGGTGAGTTGAGATGGAATCATGTAATTATGCAGAGATCATGACTATTCACTATATGACTCTAAAGACATGTATTCACTTTTCTGAATCACATTTACTTCATTATTTTTAAGTATGTTATTTGTTCTTAACTTGGAAGGATTGATAAATGAGCTAAAAATGTGGTGAATTGCATGCATGGCACATATAAGCTATAAATAACTAAAAATATTAAAAGATATAGATACCTAAGCTTTGGATAAACTTGAGGTTCCACACTAAGAGACCTCAAAATATTTTGACCTCAGGCACTCAGAGAATAGAGCAAATAAAATTTAGGGAATGACTTCAATGTAGTTATTAATGCACTGATTGCTACCACTAATTCCTTTTTTATTAAACTTGGTAGGAAGTACACTTATCATGGTAAAAGCTGTGTGATAACAAGGCTGCCACCCTGAAAGCAGCAAAATGATGAGTCTGAGACAACAGTGACAAAAAAGACCAAAAGGACCGGAGAGGTTGGCAATGGCAGGCGGATTCAGCAGGACTCCAAAAACTCAGGCAAATTTCCTTATGACCCTTTTCAAGATTTTGGCAATCATTATCATTATGCCTTTAAATCAAAGTATATATTCTGAAAACTTGTATTGACTAAATCTAACATGCCCATCTATTAGATCTTTAGTCATTGGATATCTCAATATTTGGATTATATTTTATTTTTTGTAACTACTTTTTACTTTAAACCCAACAAAGTTAGTATCATAGTCAATACTGAATAAATACTTACGATTTTCACTAAAAGAAACTGAGTTTTCATTAACAGAAATGGTTATATTCCATTCTTTAAAAAAATGAAAATCACCTATAGTCATTAAAATGGATAATTTATAATTTCCCTGCTTTCTCAATGAAGGCAATGTTTTACTCTCCTGCTTCACTTTCTCTATTTTGGGAAGGAGAATTGAGTAATTACTGGTAGGAAGTTTTCAGTAGTAAGTTGAGCACAGAGAAGCACTATAGCTCATCCCTTTGCCTTGGAATTGCTGTCTTTTCTTTTCTTTTTCTCTTTTTTTACCCTATAATTTTATTGGTGCATTACAGTTGCACATAATGATGGGATTTGTTGTCACATATTCATAGATGCATATAATACAGCAATATGATTTGATACACCCCCGCCCCTTGCACTCCCCCTATCTCCCTCCTCTGTTCCCCAGATCCCTTGCCTCTCTTTCTTGGTCCTATATTTTTCCTAAAATATCCAAGTATATTACCATAATTATTATACCTATGAAGAGCATTTTTTATATACATGACTATAGTATATACAGGGACATACTTATAAATGCTTGGAATGTACCTTGTTTTAACTCAGTTCCAACCTTTTTTT
>PVKS010030473.1:0-24347 GCA_004027875.1 Aplodontia rufa
GGAGAGGAGAGGAGAGGAGAGGAGAGGAGAGGGACAGCAACAACTTTATTTAGTTTTTCATCTGATTTTGGTTGCTCCGACACTTCATTGTGTATGTGATGCTAGGTTTTGAACCTGGGTCCTTGCAAATGCCAGGCAAGCACCATAACCACTGAGCAACCACTCCAGCCTCAAAACTGGTACTTTTTTAATAAAGTGTAGAAAAAATAAATGTATTTCAGTAATGTGAAACAAATTACTTTAGAAATATTCTGCAAAAGTTTAAAGAGAAAAAACTTCCAAGAATAATTATCAGCTGTCCTTAAACACATCATTAAGAGGAAATTTAGAAAATGGCAAAGGGTTTTAATCTTTAACAAACACGAAGTCAAAATGCAGTAAGGTTCAATTAAAGTCTAGACAAGCAAATATCAAACACAGTACAAGAACTGGTGGATACAAGCAGCTGTTCTTCAAGTTACACCAGGAAAACTTCCTTTTGCCACTGGCCAGAATACACTGAATTTCGCACTTCAATGAATGAACAACAAGAAGCAATAACAATGAACGCATTTTATGAACTGATAGATGTTATGCTGCCCTTTCAAGCAGGCCGCATTACTATGAAGAATGAGGAAGTCATTCTCAGTGCTGTTTTCATTTCACATGCACACACGCTCAGTCTTACAATTAGGCTGTCCAAGTAACATTTATGAAATTGCAACTGTTATTCTTCTATGTAAGGAACTAAGACAAGTGAACCACAGAAATCACAAAATTATAGCAAATCACATTTTGGTCAGATCAATTTTAAGAAGAGAGAGGAAAGGGAAACAATTAACATACCATTATTGTTTTTTAAAAGTTTATAGTACTTAGCCAGGTGCAGTGGAGCATGCCTAAGATCTCAGCTGCTCTGTAGACTGAAGCAGGACAACTGCAAATTGGAGGCAACTCTCAGTAATTCCTGAGACCCTGTCTCAAGATTTATAAAATAAGAGTCTGGGGGTGTTGCTCAGTGATAGGGCACCCCTGGATTTAATCCCTAATGCCATCAGGGAAAGAAAGGTTCATATTACTTATAAAGCAAACAGATCTAATTTCATTAATGCTAAGTAAATAAAAATTACCAAACTCGGCCAAAAATTACTTCAAAATATTCGACAAAAATTACTGAATTCAGCCAAGAATCAAATCCTATAACAAAATATTTAAATGCACTTATCCAGAAAATTGCAAATCCATCATAACAATCTTGCAGGTAGGACATGGCTAGTTTATTCCAAAAGAAAATAATGCAGAAAAGTAGAATTCTAGATTTGGACAACACTCTACCTAAATATTCTAGTATTCCCTTCAAATCAGGACTTTTGTCTCTTTAAAACACCATCTGACCATTCCAGTTTTTGATCAATTTTAGCTATTATAAAAATTGATTTAAAATGGGTCTTTCTCTTTCATCCTTTTGATGACAATGAAATTACTGACTAGAAATTACTGGTTTCTACTTCCTGCTCCCTCCTAGTTTTTAACCCTCCATCTCTACTGGCTTCTTCACTACCAACATTTTAAAAGAAAAAATAATCCTGCTGACACCTCTTCTTTCAAGTTTACTCAAGGGCATCTACAAAGGAAACAGTCTTCTCACTTTATCCCACCCCTCCACGCACTGCAGTCTGGCTTTTGCCCTCACTACTCGCCTGAAACCACTCAGCCCAAAACCAACAATAACCTTCCAATAGCCAATTCTGTTCCAGTACTCATCTGATTTGACCTCTCTGAGGAACATGAAGCATGAGACGATTAACCATCCATTTCTTAACTCTCTCCTCTCCTGACTTGTGAGATGACAAAACAAACGAAACCTGTGGGCCACACATTTATCTGCCTCTCTTGGTTCTCCTCCTCTGACCACTCTTCTGTCTCCCTGGCTGGACTCAGCACCTCCCTGTGCTGGGGAGGCTCCGGATTCTCTGCCCTGCCTCCTCCTTTGCGCTCTCCACTGACTCTCAATCACTCCTAATGTTTGAAGTACCACATAGATGTCAATGACTTCCAAATGTTCACCTTCAGATGAATCCATGAACTTTCTCCCATACCCCTCCATAAGCTGTGCCTAGACATTCAGGACAGTATCATAAAACTAGAGAAGTCATGTTAGGCTGGTGTGCTCCATAGCACCCGTCTAGCTTGGGCTCACTCTCACTCTCAACATCTGCAGCCCCTTTCCCACGTACGCTCTCTAGATGCCTACCACCAGTGCAATCAAACATCTCTATCTGCCCAGGCTAATCCTGGTTTATGCCTGCTGTCCCACAGTAACTATGACACTCTTTCATTCTCAAAACAGTGCCTGTTGAGCCAATAAAATACATGACTGCCCTATGTCTCCACCCATTCTTTCCAATTTTTCACGTACAAGTAGGTGAGTCCTCCTGCCTCCCTGACTTCCTTACTCTTTACCCTTCAGAACCCTCACCCTATTGCTAAGAAACTTCCCTTCATCCTCTACCTTCACACAGGAAGATCATTTTCCCACCTAATAAATCACCATGCCACCCAGATTCCAAGCCAGAAAGACAAGTCAGTATCCTCCTAGTGTCCCAGGTGATTTGTGAATCCTTATTACTCCGTTGTATCCGATGTTGAGTTGTATTATAGCTATATTTATAGTTGGCACCTGACCTTTGAGTCAGTCATCTCCATTTATTATGAATTCTGTCACATAACTGTCTTCCCCCTCCCCCCCAAGGGTTGACATTCCAGGGGCTTCATTATCCTTGAGGACAATTAATCCCAACACGCTAGACTTTTGTACTTTGTCTTCCTCTTCCTCAATGGCCCATTCTTCTCAGCAGGTCAACATGAGTTAATAGCTGGCCACAAGGGCCTTGGAGTTAGACAGACTCAGGTGCTTCCATGTTATGTGCTTTGGGGAAAGTCACTTAATCACACTGAGACCCAGGTTCCTCATCTGTAAAATACTGATATTACTATGCCATCTTACAGGACTGATGTGAAACAAATACGAAAACCTACGGAAAGCATTCAGTGTAGTGACTAGAACACAAAGTCCAACAAATTGTAACCTTTTTTAAGAGAGAGGGATAGAGAAAGACAGAATCAATTTTATTTAGTTTTTCATGTGGCTTTCATTGCTCAGACACTTGGTTGTGTACATAGTGTGGGGATCTGAACCTGTGTACTGGCGAATCCCAGGCAAATGCCATAACCGCTGAGCCACTGCTCCAGCTGCCAAATTGTAACCTTTTAAAATGGTACTACTGCTGCAATTAGCACCATCAATTTGGCTACCCACCATCATCAATGTTGTACTTTGGTCCTTATCACCTAAAACTGCACCACTTCTAGACTCTTACTTATAATTCTGACAAGCGTATTTTTCCATCACTAGTACTCCATTACTGCCATTAATCCTGCCAATAACTCACTGAGACTCTTTACCCTCTTCGTTCGCCACATTTCTCAGCTCCAGCTTCACTTGGCTTTTTTCTTCCCCAGTCATGGTTCAGTCCTTTGGTCAGCAATCTTATCACTACCCTCGATTCCTGAACTTTGTATCACCCTTCTACCTAGTTCTCCATCACACCCTGCCCTCCCACCCACCTCCAGGTTCAGTCAAACCATTTGCCTTTTGCACTGTTCCAGGTGGCTGGTAGAGGAAACTGCTTGACCATTCTGAATGGCCTCTGTACATTTGTGATTTCACACCAGGTATTCGTCCCTGTCCCCTTTCCAATCACAATGCTAACTTTTGTTTTTCCCCAAGCTACCCCAGTCCATGTTTCCCCTTCTCAGCATCAGGAGATAATCTTATTTCGCAGAGAAGGGACACCATTCTGGACACTTGGCTCTACCTAAATCCACTCCCCATTTCCTTTTCTTTCTCATATAGGAAGATGCCTCACTGTTCCTCAGCACAACCTGAGCCCCAACCCTCCCATTACCTCCAGGTGTGGGCGTGGCTGGCTGCTTTTTCTCATTTGACTTCAGTTTTCTTCCTCTTCAACATGCTCTTCCCTCAACTCATGAGTGTATCCTGACTTCTCCATCCTTAAAGAAAGTTTCCACCAATCTCAAGCTTCTATCCACTGTCCTCCCTTCATTACCAAAAGTATTTGAAAAAATATATTAAATAGATGAATACTTTTTTATTTGGCTCAGTTCTTTCCCCAATTTAATTGTATCTAACTTGGTCCCAACAAAGCAACTAAAATAGCTAATTCCACCAAACTGATGAACTTCACATCTTCAACCCTACTCTTTCACCTGTATGTTAAAAATTAACAATTCTCAGAACCATTATTCACCCTGTCTAGAATCAAAGCCTGCTGTGATTCCTCCCTCTCCTTTACCCCACATCTATGCAAGCCCCTCTTAAAACCTGTAGCATCAATATATTTTTAAAAATGTTCTTCATAAGTATAAGAATTATGTTACTGTATTTAGGATTTTTAGGAACAATGTAGGATCCAGAAGAAAGGCAAGGGATCAGGGGACAGGAGGAAGGAGGTAGGGAGGTGGGGGGAATACTGAACAAATTATATTGCTGATTTCTGTGCATCTAGGAATACGTGACTACTAATCCCATAGTTATATGAAGCTATAATGCCCTAATGAAAAATTTTTTTAAAAAACTCTGCAGCGTCAATCCCCTTTTGCCTTCCTAGGGCTGCTGCTGCTGAAGCTTTCTTCATCTTACACAGATGTTATAACTTTGGCAAAGTGATCATGAGGTCAGTTCACTATGATTTGCTCTTGAAAACTAAATTCTGGGTCTTAGTAATTGGTGCTTTCTTTTCTAATCATGAAGCAATCTGGTCTATTATCTTTCGAGGAATCAGTCACTGTCAAGATTTTCAATGCATAATTTCTCAGTTTCACCTTCACCTTCCTCAATTTTTTGCAGTTCTACAGATTTCTGGAAAAAAACTTTCTATTCTATTTTTCAGACCTGTTTTAGATGCACAATAAAGTTCCTACATCCCTGTTGCCGCCACACATGGCCTCCCTGGCTTTGGCAGTCCCACACCACAGAGGTACATTTGTTACAATTGTTGAACCTACACTGACAGGTCATTCTGATCCCAACCACAGTTTACATTAAGTTCAGTCTTCTTGTGCACAAGCAACAAGTTTCCACAAACCTATCGTGGCATGTACCCATTAACGCTGCACCTTACAGAATAGTTTCACTGCCCTAAAAATCCTCTGTGCTCTTACTACACATTCCCTCTTCCCTCCCCTCAAGCCCTGGCAACCACCTGCCTCCAGTTTTACTTTCCCAGAATGTCATGTTCAAGTTGGCCTCTTTCACTTAACAGTATGCATTTAAGACTCCTCTGTCTGTTGATGGTTGAACAACTTTTAAATACCATTTTATTAAGGTATCATTGGCATATAGCAAACTGAACATATTCAGATATATCATTTGATAAGTTTCAACATATACGCACACCCATGAAACTATCATTATCAAGATAGTGTGCATATTTATCAATCCCTTAATCCTGGAGCACCACTGCTCCCCTCCACTTTGCCTCTCCTCTCCTCACCCCATGCCCAAGTCACCACCGTTATGCTTTCTGCCACCAAAGATCAGTTTGCATTCTCGAGCATTTTATAGATGGAACCACAGAGTATATAGTACTTTCCTTTCTGGTCCTGTTTTTTTCATATAGTGTAATTATCTTGACGTTTATCCACGTTGTTTTATGATCTATAGACTGTTCCTTAGTCACTAAGTAGTGATCCAGTTCATCACCGCCTTTTTATTTTTTTTAAGGTTAGTGGCCATTTCTAAATATGTGTAAAACTCTACCCTGCTGTTCACCTGTATCCTCCACTTCTTTGAAACAGCCAGAAGCTCTAATTTCCTCATCTATTTTGGGTTTCATTTCAAATAACCATGTTTGAATAAAACAATGACTAGCATTATGGAAAATTATTTTATTCCTTTCTTGATAAATATTATTGTTTTAAGCATTAATCTTCCATATTAGGTTTCTTTGTTGTGTTTTATTCTTTTCCAGCAGTTTGTCTTGGTAAGCACTCAAAATTTCCAAGTTTATCAGGCCTCTCTGAATTTCTATACACAAAACCAGAGGAGTTAAGAGGTACAAGGACAAACACTAATGAGAAACAGTAGCAGAAGAGAGTAGCATCAAGGAAAACATAGTATCCCTATTGACTCCAAGATCAAATTATAACTTGCTACTAATATGACACATTTTTATGTATTTTCAGGATATATTTAGGCTGAAAATTCATTTTAAAATATTAGCTTAGTTCCTGTTTCTTTATGAAAAGGGCAGACCTTAAATTCCAGGAGTTGTACATTTTCTTATCCAAATTTTATTGGTCAAGTTCCATTGATCCAATACTGTGTAATCTTATGTAAAAAAAAAAAAACTCCATTTAACATCTAATGACCCATTTATTTCAAGCTATCTTTAATGAAGCAAAAGAATTAGAGGATAATCTCTGTATATTACTGATTTATTATTTTTAAAGTACTAAAAATTCAGGTCATATCTATTTTTAAGAGAGAGGGACAGTGAGGGAGAGAAAAAGAGAGAATCAACTTTATTTAATTTTCCATGTGGCTTTCGTTGCTCTGAGACATTGTTGTATATGTGGTGCTGGGGTTTGAACTCGAGCACTTTCTCATGCCAGGCAAGCACCATAGCCGCTGAGCCACCACTGCTCCAGACCCCAGGTCACATCTATTGTAATCTCACAAATGGCTAAGTGAAGCTACAGTTGATAACATTTCTGGAGTTTAAAAAAATTTTAGGGGATGGAGTGGTGGCTCAGAGGTTAAAGCACTTGCCTGGCATATGCCAGAACCACGTACAACTAAATGTCAGAGAAACGAAGGCCAGATGGAAAAATAAATAAAAACTGATTCCTTCTCTCTCTCATTGGCCCCTTTCTCTCTCAAAAAAATTTTTTTAACTTAAGCTAGGCATCTAATAATCTAAACAACAATGAATCGGATGCAGGTGTTCGTATTACATACAGCAACACATTAAAAGGATACCCTGAAATTCTGGGTTATATGGTTTTCTCTACTACTAAAATTAACAAACATGTGGCTTGAGTTCAATCAAACAAAACAAAACTACACTAGGGAGAAAGAATGACTAGGTTGGTTCAAAAGAACCAAAAAAGAAAATGAGCATGAAACAAATGCTGACAGTGTGAGGGTGAAAATAGCCCCTGGAATAGTCAAGGTAACATAAAAAAATTCTGCAATTCAAAGTCACTAGAGTATCCTACTAATAATCTCCACTTGGATGTCTAATTGCATTGTCTTCTCACTCCTAACTTCCTCCCCATCAAAACTACTTCTCTCATAAACCTCATCTCAATATGTACCTACTCTACTTTTCTTCTTGCCTGGGACAAAGATTTTGGTGTCCTTCACATCTTTATCCTCAGTTTATGCAAAAATCAACAACCTCCCACCACTGCCACTAATTCTACTCTGATCCAAGCTCCATCATCTCTAGCCTGGATTACGGCCACAGTCACAAATATGCACCCTTTTTAATTCAAAGGACTCCCCTCCTTGCAAAAGACCTACAAGGCCTTACTCAATCTGATCTCCCTCCCCACTAACCTCTCTGGCATTATTTCTATAACTCCTAGTTTGGTCCTCTATCACAAACAAATCTATCCGTCTGTTGTCCTCACACATGCCAATACATTCCTGCCTTGAGTCTTTTGCAAGCGCCTTTCCCTGTTTTCACACCTCACCCAAAGAGGTGCCAGAATTACCTCTCACGTCCTTCCAGTCTTGGTTCAAATATCATCTTCTCTGGCCTTTCTGGGCCACCTCTAATTGCAGCCCATTCCATTTCCTATCCTTCCTCCTCCTTGCTTATTCTCTGTAGTTCCTAATACTGCCTGACACCAATACTCCTGGTTTATTACCTGAGATCTCTCACTAGAATGTAAACTCCATTAATGAAGAATATTTATCCATTCATAAAATTGTCTGACACACACTAGGTGTTCAACAAATATTTACAAAATACACAGTATTTAATTTTTTAGTTAAAGTATTTTATGCAAATTAGACTACAATAACTCATTTTCTCTTTATGCCTTCTCTTCTCCAAATCCTCCCATCTTCCATCTTCGCAGTATCACTATGGACCATAGCAAACAGCCACCAGAAGGCAAGTTGCTGTCTACTAGCAAAGCGCTTTTAAAGACAGCCCATACGAATCAACTACTCCTATAAAATAAAAGCTTAAAGCCAACATCGCTATTAGCATAAGGTTTCTGGGTGTGGAAGTTTAAAGTAATAGAGCAGAAAAGCTAAGAATATTCAGGAAGAAAAACTCAATTCAGTTTGTCCTATCATTCAATTAAACAAACCCTAGAGAAAATGCGAGCTGATTAGATCTTCAAGGAAACACTGGCCTAAATTCAACACTAGCATATTCAACGCAAGATTTAACTCCTTTAAATTTTTCTATCTGCCTAAAACAAACCCCGTGGAGTACGGAGCGCTGTCGCTGGGTGTGAGCACCGTCCGCTGAGCAGATGGGGCTGTTTGGTTTTGTTTAACCCGGTGAGGACCAGGGCTAAGGCCGCGCTGCTCAGCTCCTGGGCTCTTCGGCCCCACCACGCACCACTGCTGGCCTGCACAGAGACACCGGGGCTTCTGGGTCATGTCCCTCCCGCAGCCGCCCGGCAAGCGAAGCGGCATCTGGGCCACGGCTCCAGTGGTGCTGGGAGCGGGGGCTGTGGCCCGGGTGAGGGTGTCGCGGGCGGGAAAGAGCGGACCAAGGAGCACAGAGGGATGACAGGCGGCGCGGGGACTGGCGGCACGGCACAGTCACCCGGGTCGCCACCTGCCAGTCTGGGCCGGCGGTAGGCTGGGCCGACACGCGGCGAGGGCGCCGGCCCGCCGCCGCCAGCCTGCGGGAAGTAAAGTTAGGGTCCGGGGCTGCTGTCAGCGCGGCCGCGCCGCGGGCTTGGTACCGGAACCCCGGCAGGAGCAGCCCGCGGCGCAGGAGCCCAGGACACTCGGAGCCCGAACCGGCGCGCGGGCCACGTCCGCCGCGTCCTCTAGCCGCGCTCGGGCTGCGCGCCGCCTGCGCTCCAGGCTACGCGGAGGTCCGGACCCCCCGCCTCCTGCGGCACGGTCGGCGCCTGGCCGCCGCCTTTACCTGCTCCGCGGCCGCCGTGCGCGCTCCCTCAACCGGAGAATCCCCAGCTGCCGCCGCCGCCGCCCGGCCGCCGCGAACCCTCCCCGCCCCGCAGGTAACCCAGGAAACCCGGGACACCACCCTCTTCCTCCCCCGCCCGGCCCGGCACAGCTAGTCTGCGCGTGCGCGCCCGGTCCCGCCTCGCGCGCTCCGGGCCTCACCCCCACTGGGGAGGGCACGCTGGGGTCGCCCGCGTGACGCGCGGAGCCGCCGAGCCAATAGGAGGGAGGAGAGCCGACCGCGCGGGGGCGGGGCTTGGCGGTGCGGGGCGGGGTCGACCGGCCGTGCTCCGAGGCTCCTGAGCTCCAGGGCTGTTGGTCCGCGGGCCGGCGCTGCACTTCCTCGCCATTGCGTGGCGGCTGCGTCAGAGCCCAAGAGAGCCAGCTCTGCTGGGGCAGCTTTGGGCACCGGCGCAGCGTCTGCTTCCTCGGTCTAGTGGAGCCTTGACCTGTGGTGGAGGTCCCGAGGCCGAGAATAGAGGGAATTACGGGAAGGGTCCGGGACAGGTGGCCTCTTCTGGGGCCAGAGAGAACTGTGTTCTGAAGTAACCTTAGGCTTCATGCACGAACCGCAGGAAGGCTTGCAAAACCACTGCAGGGTTAATTCGGTGCAGAGGTGTATTCCCCAGCTCAGCCCTGTTTGAGCACACGTGCATGCTTTCCAAACTTTAGTCAGGCATTTGAACCTTCTCCTAGGTCCATGTGTGCTCTTCCTTATAAACCAACTGTAGCACATAACGCTGCCAAGGCAGTTTAGCATGAATCCTCCCCCTTGGGATCTAATCAGAATTATTAACCCCCCCCCCTTTGGTTTCTGATCATGCTGGCCTGCCAACAGCTATAATCCTGTTAGGTTGGTTCAGTCAGAATTCACCCAACTTGATGTCTCCTCGTAGCAATTTTCCATCCAGGGACCCCTTGATTCTTGACTGTAAATTCCCTGTTTTCCCCAGTGTATTCAGAGTGGAGCCCAGTTTTATACTTGGGTCTCCCATCGTATTGCAATAAAATTTGTCTTCACCACTCACTAATCCATTCCTTCCAGAGCATGGGAGCCACAGATTAAAGGCAGGATGTTGCAATTTTCCTTTTCAGGGGCACCCCTCCTCACCTTGCAGCCTCTGTGACAGGCCTTGCAGAACATCAGAGATACTGAGAAAGAGCCTGATCTGTACAGATAAAGTTTGTATCATTCAGTAATTTTCAAGTCCTACTGAACAATACAATATGTAAACAAAAAGTTTACATATTGTAAACTTTATTACATAGGAATTGCTGTAGAATCAACAACTGATCATTTTTTGCACAGAAATCAAGAAATAGAAATAATTCAGGATATTATGCCCAAAGGCTATAAACCAAATGCAAATCTGAATTCCTCAACTCCCAGCTGGCCCAATGACAAGCAAAACAAAGAGTGGTCCATTGATGTGGTTTAGAGGGAGCTCTCCAGAAAATTCCCCTCTTTAAAAAAAATCTCTCCCATGACTCTGATGTTTAACCATTAACAGTTCATATCTTCAGGGAGAGGTTACCCACTTCCTCCAGCCCTCAGTCTTTTAAGATGCAAATACTCCAAATATGGGCAACATACAAAGTCCCTAACAGTTTAATAAAAGGAATGCCTCAGGGAAATGGGTACTAATTTAAAGAATATATGATGAGGCCTACTATGTGCTAGGTACTGGACCAGTTACTGCAGATACTTTGATGTCTGTAAACTCAAAGAGAAAGAGGAAAGCAAGCTTGACCTCTTCACAATTTAACCCAGGCTGAATCTACTCTTATGCATCAACTTTTCACCAGCTAATCGAATAAGCCTTTATTTTACTGAACAGTAGAAGTCACAGAAATATCAAGTAATGACCTCTTTCTGTTTCTCTTGAATGGAATTTAAAAGATGATCATAATTTCATTAAAGCAAAAGAAAATGAGACCTCATATGAAAATGACATTTGACCCTCAAAATATTTTTATTTGTCAAAATAAATAATATTTCTGACTATTCTTTTCTCTGTATACCTGAGTAATAAAAGTATTTTAACCAGACTACTACAATATTGGCTTTGTTCAAGAGCAGCTTAGAACATAAAGTATACACATTAGGTAAGTTAGGCTGGGTATGGTGTGCTCACTTACAATCCCAGCAACTTGGGGGACTCAGGCAGGAGGATTGCAAGTTGGAGTCCATCCTGGGCAATTTAGTAAGACTCTGTCTCAAAACAAAACATAAAAAGCTCAGTGGTAGAACACTTGCCTAGTATGTTCAGCGTGCACAAACTCTGGGTTCAGTACCCAGTATGGTAAAGAGAAGGAGAAGACAAAAGGAAAACCCTTAGTTAAAAGATTTAAATAAGAGCAAAAAAGGTATAATTGAGGATATATGTAAAAGAAGAAAAAATAAAGAAGGAAGCCCTACCTTTGTATATATAACACTGGAAAACTTTTAAAGGGGTAAATTCTCTATATTATTTGACTCTAAAATGAGATAATTACATTGACGCTTAAAAATAGGCAGTTAATGTAAATGTGCATAGTTTCCCAGTTTATTATTCCCTACAATATCTTAAAATTTTTCGATGACCAAATGGATATGCAAATCAGATCATGTCATACTTCTGCTCATAAACCTGCCATTGCTCTCCTTTTCCCCTAGGTAAAGACCAAAGTCCCTACAATGACCTTCAGAGCTCAATGGCTTCTGGCCCCATACCCTCGTGGCTTCCTACTCTCCCATCTCTGCAAGTCCACCGGCCTCTTTGCTGTTAACAAGCATGACAACTTCCACGTTTTGGCCTGTGCACTGCCTGTCTCTCTGTGTGAGGTGCATTTTCTCCAGATGGCTGGAGAGAGCTCCTTTATCTCCTTGTCTGTGCTCCAACTTTCTGTCTCAATGAGGCCTACCCTCAGGACTGCCCTTGGCTGTAGGCCAGAAGGGCCTCTGCCCTGGGACCCCACATTTGATTTTCCCTTAAAATAAGACAAATGCCCTTAAAATGATTTGATTAAAAAAATATAGATTACCTGTCACTTGGGATCTGGTACTGAGTTGGCATCATGTAGCCTGTAACTCTAAGTATCATACTAGCGTATTCCATAATTTTACCTTTTTATGATGCTTATTTTTATTGTCACCGCATTTAGACCATAGGATCCCCAAGGGCAGCAAGCTCTGTTCTATTTAGGACGTTCCTCAACTGCCATAACAGTGCCTGGCACTTAGTAGGCAATCAGTAACTATTTAGATGCTTTAATTAATTGAGAAAATTTTGTTTAAAATTTAAATAAATCTCCAAAGAGTAAGTTAATCATAATTTTGAGATAAGTGTACTGCTTTAATGCCTATTGCAATGTCCTATAAAGGAAATAGATTTGGGCAGTGGTAGAAGGGAATGCAGGACTGCAATTTATGTAACAATAACAGGGTCAAAATTGTTCAGGCAGCTAAATTCACACATCTAACTAAAGACCAGGTAATTGTTACATTCAAAAATTATAGACCCGCAGATTTAGTTTTAGAGTGCTTTATTTTTACTAGGATGTATGTAAATCTTTTCAAATGTCTTTTTAATAGGTACCTCAAAACCTTATTGAAGTTGTAAATTCATAATTAATGTCTTCATTAAGTTGCTAGCACTGTTTTGCAAACATTATCAGATTAAATTTTAGTAAGATTCTTTTGTGTCATTTTCTTTACTGAATCACCAATAGCATTTTAAATCCCCCAAAGCATCTACACTTTACTCAAAAACTCATGTCATTGTGTTAAAAGATTTGTAAACTTTAAAAAGTATTTCTTGAGATGACCTTTTCACCCAGCTGTAAGCGTTAAAAAAAAAAAACCTGAATTTCCTTCTTTGCTATGGAAACTTCTGCTGAGTGTGACTCAGTATTCTCCTTTCATGTGCAGGAAAGACTGCACTGAGGACAACACGTCATTAATTCTCATAAAACCTTTTCTTTTAAAAATTCTGACTTGCTTTTCTGCTTACAGGAAATATGAGCTAGAGTAATAATTTTAAACACTAGAAATACATATAATGTAGAAAATGAAAAGTATTATGTGATCTCATTCCAAAGGTCATCACTAGTAATTTACTTGCACGCCCATAGCTGTTTCAGTACACATACAATCATTCTTGTTATTACTATAGCCATCACTGTGGTGAATAAAAGGGATATAGGTCCTTTGTTGAGCTTAATTCTTGGCTAAGGGATTGACTTCGCATTTCTTATTTGAATAACAAATATTTGTCTGTCATAATTCCTAATATATTCCTGTGGTTATCAAGTTTCTGATTAACTTCAGCTGTAACCTACATGAACTGTTTATCTTGGAAGAGCAAACGAAGTCTGTCCTACACAATAGATAGGCTAAGAAGTAAAAGGAAATTAAGAAGCTCTACCATTGGAAAAGCAGGTTTCCTGTCCCATCGTGATTATAAAGCCAAGGCCCAGATGATCAGAGCGGATTGAAAATGATGAAGTCTCGAGAAAGCTCACATAGTTCATTCAGAAGGAAACCAGGAAAACACAGTCAAAATGTCCCACAGATTTACACAACAGCATATCCCTTGGCTAGTTCCAAACTTCCATTGAGACTGTCAGGGTCAAGTGGTTCAGGGTAAGGAACAGTAACCACATGTGTTTCACTGCCTATTCAAAAAACTGTTACACAAAAGATTCTCAACTACACTTTCTCATTTTATGCATGACAGTTTTGGGCCATTTAAAAAATTATCTCTAACTCTACCTAATACATAGAATCCACTAGCAAAATTGCAAGATCAATCCATTTTTTTTAAGCCTGCTTTCAATTATTTGAGCATCTCCTATGTACTTGTAATGTTCAATCCAAAAGTGGTTGAAAGGACATTCCAGGTGGCTGGGACTGCTGACAGCCAAACAAGCCATCACAGTGGAGGGTGATTGCAGTGACATGCTTAGGATTCTCTAGAGTGGCATGGAGGGACAACCAAGCTCATCTAAGATCCTCCAGGTCAGAAAACACTTCTTCAAAAGGCTGACTCTAGTCTCAACACTAAAGACTCAGAGGCTTTGGGCAGGTCAACTTCTCCTCAATGCTTTTAGTGCCTTCAACAGGATAACAATTTTAAAAGAGGATCAATGTAGTGAGTTTTGCACAAAACAGCATTTATTCCAAAGACTGTCCTTTATTCTGAAACTCTGCCCTTCTGACTTTGGTGGAATTGCAGGAACCTTTCTTTTATGATACAGTGGGCATGTCTTTAATGACCTTTCTTGATCAATTGGTAATAAAGTTTATTCCCTGAAAAGGCTTGTTGCTTGGTGGTGGTGTTGATATGGTTGCTCTGTGTGTGTGTGTGTGTGTGTGTGTGTACATGCATGTGCATAGATATATAAAACCCATGTGTCAAGAATCCAACAGCAGCTTGACCAGGACAGGAAAGAATGGTATTCTAAGTCCGGGCTGCTCCTTGGCCAGCAGCAGCAGCAGCAGTATTATCCAAGAGTTTGTGAGAAACAGTCTCAGGCCATGCCCCAGACTTTGCTGAGTCAGACTGGGCGTTTTAACAAGATCCCTGTGTTATTTATGTGCACATTAAAGTTTAAGAAGCACTATTCTAGGAGAGGGAGCGGCTTGTGTAAAGACTGGCAAGAAGTAGCTTTTGTGATGTAGAAAGAGTCAAGACTAGGTTCCAGGCAGGAGGGTGGTGAAGACGATAAATGTTTGCCTTCACCACCTCCCCCAATATGTCCTCCTGGTCATCTTTAACCAAGTTATATTCCATCTTGCTTAAAATTTCAATCAATCACTTGTTGAAGAACCTCAAAGCATATGTTAAACTGATAAGCGACAGAGGTCCTGGGCCTGTTGTAGGACAATTAGTGGGATTTGATTAAGCATTTAATGACTATATCAAGTCATGCTAAATCTCCAGAGGGGCTGGTGGAGAGTTTGTTTTAATAAGGACCAGGCACCCAAGAATAAGAGTATGTAAAAATACATCGGGTATATATCTCATGCCAGGAGTCCTGTTCCACACAACTGCTTCTGTATCTCAGTGAGCCTTTATCCTATACCTGCATGAGACTTGCACTGAATGATTAAAAGGCACATCCTTGCCTGTTTTGCTGTTATAAGTTAGGATTTAAATCGAAAGATGCACACCATATTGTTTCTTTATATGCATTTATGATTGTACAACAACTCAACAACTCCTTAATAAATTTTTTTTAAAAATAGATGAATAAAACATTTAAAAAAGAAAAAAAATAGTTGCCTTCTCTCTTTTATCTATTAAAAGGGAAAGAACATCTCAAGGAACTATGGCAGACAACCCAGCCGTATCCTCTCCACCTCTCCTACTTCCTACAGCATGAGTTTTTTTTTTAATTTGTTTCTCTTCTCAAAAAGAGTTTGAGTTTATTAAGTTGTGGCCACTATGTTTTGACGTTTTGTGTTCTCAAGTACTCCTTAAAAGTAACTGCTCAATAAAATATTTTAATAAATGAGGAATATAACAATACAGAAGTATACAAATAGCTGAGAGAGTTCTCCATGACCTGTAGTCACGTGGCCAACTGAGGTTATGCATCCTCTCACACTTGGGCAATTTTTATTTAAATTCTGATCTTTGTGCCTGGCAGATCAGAATTTTTGACGTCATCATGCTTTGTAATGTGGTTTCCTCTTTGTTAGTAAAATGTGTTTCAGGCAAAGAAAAACCAGAGCTGTCATAACTTAATAATCATTACTCTAGATCACTGTGGGAGCTACACAGGACTGTCACACATTTGGAATCAGAACAGAACGGGAATCTTCTTAGGCATAAGCTCTGCTTGTGCCTGGAACTCTGAGGACAGAGTGTTAGAGGTCTTGGGGGACAGCAGGAATGAGTGAAGAGCATTCTCAGGAAGCTGACCCTCAGACCTTGCCTGGTACACAGCTGGCCTCATAAGAAGGCCTGGGCTGCAGCAGAGAACAGCTCCAGTATGTGCAGCAGGGGTTCTGGTGTCCACCTGAAAAAGAAAGTCCTGCTCGGCTGTGTGCAGGGTCTGCAGCACGTGTGTGACAGAGAGAGCCACTTAATTCTCAGGTGTTTGCCTAGAGCTCAAACCCGCAACCCTGCCTTCTGAACATTATAGCAATGCCTGCAACACAAGAGCCTGCGGGAACACAGAGTTGGTAAATAGTTGACTCATGGCCACTCTGGTGTTTTTAAAGCAGCTCTTCCACGTCCTGAGGCAGTGAGACCACTTAGCAGCATAGACACAGCCCAAATGTGCCATCTTATTGAATAGAAAATGTACAATCCTTCTGGAAGTACAACAGTCCAACACAGAAAGAAGATTTGAAACACACAGTGACACTGGAACCAATGCAGACATTAGGTTGCAAAAGCAATCTCCAAAATATATATATATATATATATATATATATATATATATATATATATATATATAAATAAAAAGAGAGAAATCAAGGTAACGGTGTTACTAGATCCTAGAAATCCAACAGAGGGAAATGATAGATTCTGTTAAGATATAATGATTCACCTTTCAAATTGCAAAGAGCCTTAAGTAAGCAAGGTATTTCAAAATCCCCAGCCCTCTTTTAAAGTATAAACCTCTGGGTTTTTATCCATGTTTAGACACAATCATCACACCACTTCCCATGCATTAGTGGGTAGGGCAGTTCAAGCAGCAAGCTCCAAGACAAAATCCCAGAAGCAGGTGCAGGAGCAGATGGGCTCAGCCTCCAGCTACACGCAGGCTCCAGGTCAGGAGGCAGCCAGAGAGGGAGTGGCTTGTGGCAGAGCAGGTCTGGCCCTGGAGGTGGACGCTGTGGCCAGTGTGCAAGCTGCTCTTTGACCTGACTTGTCTGATATCTGGAAGATATTTTCCTGCTAATCCCCACTCCCTGGCCATTGCTCCAGCAGACCTGCTCACCCTGGCAATCACATACTCAAAACTGGAATGAAATGACAGTGATGCTACCCTGCTACTGCCAGTGCTGCCCATGCTACAGGAGCTCCTTCATTAAAAGCATCAGCCAGGGACCTGAGATCACCAAATAAAAGCAATAGACGGCCAGGAAGTGCACAGTAAGGAACATCCCAGGACCTCACACCCTGCAGGATACCCTCCCTTGGCTTCTTTCCTGCAGAACCTATAGCATCTTTTCTGCAACAGCTGTGACTGATAATTAGGTCTAATAGGACAGAATTGCTTCCTGATGGGACACAGAGCCTATTTGCTGGCAGCTGTGCTTCTGCAAATTGTTGGAAACCCGGCTTTTAACCGTGCACTTGCCATCCACCTCACCAGACATGGGCTGTCCAGAGAACTGAGGTCCTTGTGAACTGCAGGCAGTGCTAGCTGAGTACCTGTTCACCTGTGGCTGAGACTTGATACAGAGAAGGGGTCTGAGAGCACACCACACAGGGGAGGATGACTTTGCAGGTGTGAGGGGTTTTCCTGAAATCTGAACAAATCAAGGCAGACATATGCCAGCTTTCCAAAAGGAGACAAATTGCTGAGACACTGGGGGTTGATTTACAGATGGAGGGGACATGGCAAGAATGGTTGAGTCAACAACACTCACCTCTCTTGCTCTCGATCAACACACCAGCACTGCCTCCATTTACTGGCTCCCTGACCAGATGCCTGGGAACACACAAGTGGAAGGCACAGCCTGAAGGGAAACAGAAGCAGGAAGAAGCATTTCCCTCCAAATAGATTCTCAGCTGTTGTAACTAAACTCACCTTCCCCTCTCATTAGAAATGCCACCTTTATTATATTCTGATTGCTCTTCCATTTTCCAAGCTATTTCTGAGCCCTTTAGAACAGAGGATATAGATCCATAAACTGATAGCCCAGAAATTGATCTGGATTTTTCTGAAGAAACTGCGTTCTCGTTTTTCTCAGACTCTACTGCTGCTACTACCCATATACAGTGCTGGCCTTCCATGTCTCATGTTTACCAGAAATTGGTGACATCTCCTGAATTCTATAATTGTTCCAAACATGTTTTCTTTTTATTTTTAGCTACTTTCTCAAGTTCAGGGAGTAAAGACAGAAGAATGAAGGAGGAAGAGCATATCCCATTTGGTATTTCTTTATCAGTCTATATGAAAAAAAATCAGGCTTGCCTTCCACAGCGGAGCTCCAATTAGCACACACAAATTAAAACAAGAAGATGAATGTGGACACTGCAAGATCTAAAGATAAGCTGACCGGCCAATTCTTCTAGGGCAAGAAATCTATGTTTACTTGCTACTCAGTAAAAGTGTTACCGTCTACGGCCATACCACCCAGAACGCGCCCGATCTCGTCTGATCTCGGAAGCTAAGCAGGGTCGGGCCTGTTTAGTACTTGGATGGGAGTAAAAGTGTTACCAACATCATAGTAGTGACTGTGACCGTATCTTGGCCCTGTGTAATGCATACACGGAGCCAGAAACAACCATGCAAAGTGGGTCGGAGTACTTATTCTACTAGTTTAACCCAAACTGTCCGGCTGGGGTGCCCACACATAGGACTTGCTGTCCATTTTTCCTGACAATTTTTTTCTTTTCTTCTCCCAGGACTTTTTTTTTCTATGTGCCTGTTCCTTATTTTTAGAAAACTGTCCCCTCAACTTTGCTTTTAAACTCCACCAGTCCTTGCTTGTCACCCTTAATTGTCCCTGGAGTTCTACTTCTTCCTCAACGAATTTTCTCATGCAGATGGAGTATTGCTACACTTCACCCTTTAAAGAATTCACACAGCTTCCTTTGAGAGGGTGCGTGAGTCCAGTTTGCTGCCATGCATTCTGCTAAAAGTGCCCCCAAGCACCTCGCAGGGCCCAGGTCACTATGCAATCCAGATGATCCCCTTTCTTGAGGTTACCAGAATGCTTTCATTTGGATTGCTTTGCTATCAGGAACCTAAACGGGAATTTGATGTTTCACTGATGATGAAATCAGCCTAGAGAATTAAGTAACTTACTGTAAGTGAGAGCAGGCATTTACTGAGATTTCCTGACTCTAAATTCCCAGGCAGATCACAACAGAGTGGCGACTATGAAACTTACTAACTGGATTTCTCAAGATTTTCCTCTTAGAGTCTAATTTTAGTTTTCAAGTGGTATTTGCACTGCCAGATTTCAACCACTTTGCAACTTCTGAAACATACTTTCACTAAAAAGAAAAATCAGATGTCCTCTGTAGGGTATTTGCTGTACTTTAATTATCCAAAATTACTCTGAGGAAATTCGTGTGAGGCTCTATGACCACACTGTGGATGCACCCGCGACATACATAACTACCTTTGAGGAAAGAGAACAGGAGTTAGAATCGCCAGATGGCCCAGAAATTCCATTTCTGAGTATACACCAGCAGAAATGAAAGCAGTCTGTCAAAGAGACATCTGCATCCCCATGTTCATAGCAGCATTGTTCCTAGCAGCAGGATGCAAGCAGCCAGGTGTCCACTGATGGATGAGTGGATAAAGAAATTGTGGTCTGTCCACACAATGGAGTCCCATTCAGCCTGAGAAGGGAGGAAGTCCTGGCACACGCCATAGACAGATGAACCTTAAAGGCATTGTGCCCAGTGACATGGCCAGTCACAAAAGGACAACGACTCTAAGATTCTACTTAGCTGAAGTATCCTGAGTAGTCCCTTCTGTAGAGACAGAAAGGAGAAGAGTGATTTCCAGGGGCTGTGGGTTAGCCTCTGGGGGTTTCAGTTAGGGAAGAAAAAAAGTTTCTGGAAACAAATAGTGATGATGGTTGTGAAAGCAGTTAATATTGCTAAATTCTTCACTTAAAAATGGTTAAAAGATGGGGCTGGAGTAGTAGCTCATTGGTTACAGTGCTTCCCTGGCATGCACAAGGACCTGGGCTTGAACTCCAGCACCACATACACAACTAAGTGTCAGCGCAACGAAGACCAGATGAAAAACTAATAAAATTGATTCTCTCTCTCTCCCTCTCTCTTAAAAAAAAATGGTTAAAAGAGTAAAGTGTATGTTTTGCGTATTTACACATACACACACACACACACACACACAATGAATAGGAGGCAGAACAACAGGCCCTGCTGTGGAGGGCTCGTGGGAGGACTTCACGGAGGAGGTGGCTTTGTCTTGTAAGATGAGGAACACTGGGTGCTCCAGTCTGGTGGATCAGCACAGGAAGTAAGAAGCCTGTCACAAGCTCTCATCAGGGAAATGCTGAATAATGGCTGGCTCCAGCTGGATCCCAGCAGGTAAGTCACCCATGACCCTGCAGGGGCAGAGGGACGATCCTGAGAGCAGTCCATGCTATGCCAGAAGTTTGGGCTTTGTTCTGTAGGCACTGAGAAGCCACCGGAGTCCTTGAAACTGGAGAGATGAGCACGCTTGCGTTTGGGAAAGATCATGCTGGCATGAGTGAAGAATGGACCGGAGGGAAAGGGGATAGAGGTAGAGAGGGTGGCAAGGAGACGCCTGCACTGCCCCCGAGAGATATGACAAAGGCCTGAGCCAAGAGGATGTGGGGTGGAGGGGCACTTAGGAGGATGGAAGGATCATTGTGAGGCGCAGGTGGGGGGTGCAGCCTCATGGAGTGGCAGACAGCTCCCAGGCTGCTGGCTTGGCTTCTGAGCAGACAGAGTTGTCTTTTTATTCAGTCCTGGTCCCCCCCACCCCCACCCCAGCCAGGCTGACTGATGTCTCCAGGTGCCCCAGCTTGCAGAGCAATTCTCAAGACCCCTCACAACCTCTGTTCTTCTCAGACTTGTCCCAGCTCTGGTGGCCCACCTCCTGACACCCAGGCTGTCCTCCACTCCTCCAAGCAAGGCACATCCTGGCTCCTGGCTTTCCCTCAGTTCTCCTTCACCATCTTCATTACCCCTTCATAAATCTCTATTCCAATCCATGCCACCTCAACCTTCTAGTTTCCAAAATCAGGCGTTAGAGATGTGTTTGAGATGTCCTCAGCATAGGTCAGGAAGGCAATGGGGCTCAAAGGGTAATGGGGGCAGCAGTGAGGAGCGAGAAGGTGGGAAAGAAAGAACAGTTTGGCTGTGCTCAGTTTGATGTGCCTTGTCTAATAACATCTCACATAAGCCATCTGCATCCGTTTATTGAGTGAGTCCTTATAACCACATCAAGCCTCTGACAGACGATCTCAATTTCCCCTAGAGACGGGAACCTCTGCAATGAAGGTCTCCAGCCCACCCACTCCAAGGAGTATCCTTATCCTCCTTCCTCGGATACCCTTCCCCACAGGTTTCTCTGCAGTGCCGGCCCCTCTCCTAGCAAGCAGAGGCCAGTGCCCCAGGACACCAGCCTGGAGTCACCTTTTCCAATGATAACCAAGCTCTCAGCCAGCACTCCGCCTGCTGCCTGAGCTGCCCATGCTGTCTGCAGGCACTAGGAGGTCTCACAAACAGCCTACCTGCATGGTGATCACCTTCCTCAGGTAAGCAAGGAGCTCTTGCCTTTGGAAGTCACTCTGTAGGCTTCTCCACTGCAGGCTCATCAGCAGCTGCCCACTCAGCCACAATGAAGCTGGTCTCCTCCACACTGGTACCAAGCCGGGTCTCTTGTTTGCAGTTAAATCCTGGCCTCTGTTCAGCTGGCTTAGCGTTGCATCTTTCTCCTGGCACTATTGGAGCGTGAGCAACTGAGTCAGCCTGAGATGGCCAAGGCAGGTGCTGCTGTGCCTGCTGACATCACCCGAGGAGGACACAGTGGTGAAGGCAGAGCCCTCGCGCACCAGAAGAGCATGACTCCGGCTTCAGGTGGGCCGAGCTGCCAAGAGCAGATGCTCCAAACACTCTGGCACAACACCGCAGCTCCGCAAAGCCAAAGTGTCCTGGGACAGGGTCCTGTAAACCCTTATACCACTTTTACATTAGGCGATGGGGCTCAGAAATCTGTTGCCAGGAAGGCAAATGGCCCTCTCTCTCTCTGGCTCTTTGGCAGGTGGCCATGCTTGGATCACATGAGGGATTTGGCAAATCAAGTCCAATTCCTTCGCAGTGCGGCTGCAGCAAGGATTTCCAGTTAGTGATTTATGTGGTAGCTCCTGTGAGTCATCGCTCCTTGACTCTTCTGCAGAGGGGGCAGGCCCAAGTCTGTCCCTGTGGGGATAACTGGGGATCATCGTTCCTCTTGCTGGAAAATTCTGTGGTCCTTGGAGGATGCAGAACTGAACTCCTGCAGCAGGCCTGGGTGCAGCCACCACCGGGCCGCTCACCTTCTGCTTGCAAACTCACCGGACCTGTATGTTGCTTTGCTCTTCCTTTCTGCTGACTTCTGTCTTTCCTCCCCCACCCTCGGTATTGTTTCCTTTTTAAAGTGTCAATTATAAATTACTGTCATCTTTTTAGTCCCATGCCTGCTATGGATTTCTGAATTAATATTTTTATTAACAAATTTGCATATACATACCTGTTATGTATAAAGCAATAAATTGGGGCTGGAGAGATGGCTCAACTGTAAACCACTTGCCTGACATGTGCAAGGACCCAGGGTTGATCCCCAGCACCACATATACAAGTAAGTGGAGGAAAACTAAAAATGAAAAAATAAATAAAATTCTCTTTCTTTCACTGTTTCTTAAAAAAAAAAACCAACAAATTGCTACTTTTTGCTGACCAATTATGCCAGGTCCTGGGCTAGTACTTTATGAACATTTTCATATTTAGTCCTCACAACAATTCTGCCAGGTGGATATTTTTATTCCCATTTTACAGAGAAGGATCTGAGCGTTTCCCTATGTCACGGTGCTTTTGAACAGTGGCACCTGGCCTTGAACCCAGGCCTATTTAGCTCCTAACTCCATCCTCTTAGCTGATAAGTCAACCCACGTTTGGGGGCAGGGGTGTTGCACTTGTGCATAATAGATTTGCAATAAATATTTGTTGAGTGGCTATGATGTGTTATTTGTATTTTCTCAGAACTTCCAGGGTTACCACTTCACTTAGAAATTGATGCTACTCATGTTATTTTATGGATACAGATTAGAGCTAAAAAGATTCCTTCCCATCATAACATCACACTGGAGACTAGAACAATGGTCATTAAAGTAGATGCTAATAATAGACACAACCACAGTACTTACAGCTCTCAATTTCCACTCCTGGCTCAACCCTAAAGCACCTGCCAGAGTCTTTCTAATAAGTCCCTCAACAAATATTTTTATATGTATTCTAGCGTATTGTGTGTCACATAGGTGTTAGGCCCTCAAGAAATACTTTTTCTTTTTTTTTTTTTTTTTTTTTTGGTGGCTTAAAACAACCAATATTTATTCTGTCACTGGCTTGGAGGCCTGAAATCCACAAAAATGGTCTGTCAGGAGCACTCCCTCTGAGACTTGGAATCTTTCCTTCCTGGATCCTGGTGTTGACTATCAATCACTGGTCGTGTTGGCTTGCACCTGTATCTCTCAATTTCTGCCTCTATCATCACGTGTCATTCTCTTTGTATTTCTGTGTTATAAAGACCCAGTCATATTGGATTAGGTTCTACCCTAATGACTTCATCTTGATTACATCTGCAAAGGCCCTACTTTCAAATAAAGTCACATACATAGGTATGGATGTTTGGACTCAGATATCTTTTGTATTTCAACTCATCACAGGAATATTCCTGTAGTATGTATCCATTCACTGTCTGTAGGATAGTATACTGTCTATAACTGTTTTTTCTTTTCTGATATTGATGCAGTTTCATTTTTTTCATCAGTCTAGATATTTATATTAATTTTATTGATTTTTTTGATGAATAGTTTTTTTCCCATTAAATTTTTTCTATTCACTTTCTGTGTTATTTATTTTATCTTTTATCTTTATTTTTCTTCCTTTTATTACTTTGAGCTTAACTGCTTTCATTTTTCTGGCTTCTTAAGAAAAATCTTACATTTCATCTCTCTTCATATGTCTTATGTCTTTTTTTTTTTAATTTTTATTTTTTATTTTTTTTATTAGAATATAGAAATACAGTTGAGGGAGAAACATTATCAAAACATTATCAATCAGTGGATATAAACTTTGTTATTGAGGGGAAAAACCAGATCATGGATATCCACCTTGAATTTTACCTTTTGCATTTTCCCCCAGAAGAGCTCATGCGTTGAATGGATAGTTTGTGGAGGAATGACATCGGC
>PVKS010030474.1:0-24350 GCA_004027875.1 Aplodontia rufa
AAAAAAAAAAAAAAAAAAAAAAAAAAAAAAAAAAAAAAAAAAAAAAAAAAAAAAAAAAAAAAAAAAAAAAAAAAAAAAAAAAAAAAAAAAAAAAAAAAGAAAGAAAGAAAGAAAAGGAAAAAGATAAAAGAAAATCAAGGAACCCTCGAAGAATACTACCATGAACAACCGACAGCAGAAACACCAAAGGATAAAAGCATCCTTGAAAAGACTTCAAATGTCAGAATCGCTGCATAAATAAAAGATAAAAGTGAGGGCAAAAGAATAAGAGGGTAGAAAAATGTACAGTTTTGAAAAAGAATCAAATGGTTCTTGTAAGACTGAAATATCTTAGAGTTGAGATAAAAGAACCCGGATGGAAGCATCAAAGAGCAGCAGAGCTCTGACTGCTTATCCAGACGTCGGTGTATGGCAAGGGAGTTGGTTCTCATGGTTGAGGATTGGCAGAGACGTTAAGGCAGGGACACGGAAAAGCTTTACAGTGACCAACGGTGAAGTCTCTTGCTCTCCTTGGACCAGAGGTTGTTGGCCCGGAGGGAAGCTAGAGGTAGGCTAACTGCAAATGAGCCTTTTATGTAACTGGTTGGGGGTACAGGCCTGGCCTTCTCTGCTTGGTCTGCTTGGTGCTCAGTGGGAAGCCAGAGTGAAAAATAGGAACATTGGCAGTTGTGAGCAGGTCTTGACAGTCTGGACAGATTGCTGTGGAGCTTGCGGTTTGGCTTCCTAGGCTTTGCATGTGGGTGAGAATCCCATTACCGCATGTGCTCTGGCTGTGGTCCTTTGTGTATTCAGTCTCTATCTGAGCAGAACCGGTGAACTAGAAAACTGGTCTGAAAAAAGATCACCCCGAATGCAGCCCAGAGAGACAAAGACATAATACACAGGAAGAAAGCAAGCAAACAGCAGCAACGAAACAGCCAGTGGAGACGTGCAAGGGCCAACGTATGTCTTATCAGATTTCTAGAATGAAATAGAGAACGGAGAACATGAACTATTAAAACTATTAAAAGAAATAAATAACTATTAAAAGAAATGAAGAACTATTAAAAGACACAAAGACTAAAGACATTTGTCAGGAATGAATGATTCAGGCTGAGCATGGCAGTGGATGCCTGTAATCCCTGCTACTAGAGAGGCTGAGGCAGGAGGATTGCAAGTTCAAGTTCAGCCTGGGCAATTTAGCAATGACGTCAGGAGGAAGAGCTAAGGCTAGGCAGATAGGGAAACGAGCCCCTGGGCAACTTCCTGGACAGCAGAATACAAGTAACAGCTGCAGGGTTTTGCTGAGAAATTTACAAAAAGGTTATTTTTAAATCAGGATCTCCATGACCTGGAGTCCATAGGAATTTGGGGCATACCTGACCTGGAGTCCACAGCCTCTTCAAAGAAGGAAAACGCCTGATCAATACTTTGATTGAACTAAAGGCTCCAAGAATACCTCATGGACATTGAATGCCTCACCCAGGATTGAGCAGAGGGCTGACTTCCTTAAACCTACAGATCCATATAAACGCCCAGACAATAGCCACTCACTGGCAACCCTCTCAGGTCCCCTCCCATACAGGGAGCTGTGCTTTTCTTTGCTTTAATAAATTCTTATACTTTGCTTTCACCTGCTGCCATCCATGAATCTCATTCTTGAATCTGTGAGACAAAGAAACCACCCGACTCTGGCTTCCATGTTACAGCAAGACCCTGCCTCAAAATTAAAAAATAAGAAGGGCTGGAGATGTGGCTCAGTGGCAGAATGCCCCTGGCTTCAATCCCTAGTACTACAAAATAAGTCAATAAATAAATAAATCCCAAGCAGCAGAAATACATGTGGATAAATTAAAAAAAATTTTTGCCCATTGCCTATAGAAAAGATAAACCAATGTATCTCTCTCTTTCTGTTTTTTGTTGTTGCTGGAGGGGCAATGCTGGTGCTCAAACCCAGGGCCTTGTGTAAGAACAGCAAGCACCCTCCCACTGAGCTATATTCCCAGATGCTGATACATCACTTTAGGTGTAAAAGCAGTCAGAAATAAAAGGTTGGACAATAATAGTAGGTAATCCAGAGGAGGCTTGAGTCAGGCATTCTAAAGTACTCTTTAAAGAGAAATATGTTATTACGTTTATACTTTAATTCCAAGGATAATCCCCAAAATGATACAAATTAAATTGATATGTTCCAAACCTATAGAGATCACAAAAACGGAATGAGGAAAAAACAAAAAAAAATTTTTTTTAATCCAAAAGAAGTCAAGAAAGAAAGAAAAAAGCAAGGCCTAGTGCAAAAAATATACGAATATAAAATAGCAAAATAAACTCAAATAAGTAATCACCAAAAAGGTCGGTGGTGTGAACGTTTCAATTAAAAGCCATGGACTCTTTGAATATATTAAAAAACAAAATCCAGATATGGTATTTTCAAAAGATAAAACTAAAACAGTATCTTTTCCTTTTAATAAACTCTAACTTTCGTGTAATGGCTTTCAGTGAGTTCTCTGAGTCCTTGTGAAGTTTTTAACTTGAGCGTAGTTTTGGGGTCCCCTCCCCCAACTCTGCCCTGTCACAAAGTTGCAATTGGTATCAGAAGTGAAGGCAATTCGGGAGACTTTCCCCTGGAACTTTGTAGCTGGCTGAAACTCGCTGTAGTTTTTGTCAAAAGTAAGGAGTTTCGTGTAGAAACTGTGCCTACAACTTTGTAATTTGGCCAACTATGGGCACTTATGAATGAAAATTCACCAAGTAAGGTACAAAATATGCCTCAATAAAGTTCAAGGATCAGATATATTGTCTGATAATAATATATCTGATTTAGAAATCAATAACAACAAAAAATAAAGACCTCATGCACAGGGAATTTTAAGCCACACTTAAATAGTTTATGGGTCAACCTGGACATTATATGGAAATTAGAAAGTACTTGAAAGTAAATAATTTTTAAAATACAATTAAAGCTTGTACATGAGACCCAAGTAGCTCCTAGAGGCAAATGTACAGTCTTCAACACATTCTGAAAATAACTAAGGTGAAAAATTAATAACATCTAACATAGGAAATCTGAGAAAGAATAACAGAATTATTCCTAAAAATGCATAAAGAAGGAAATAGTAGTAATAGTAATGGTAGATGCATTTTTGAGAGTGGGAAAATTTGTTAAACTTTTTTTTTTTTTTTTTTTAAAAGAGAGAGGGACAGTGAGAGAGACAGAGAAAGAGAGAAACAACTTTATTGAGTTTTTCACATGGCCTTAGTTGCTCCAACACTTAGTTGTGTACGTGGTGCTGGGGTTTGAACCCGGGTCCTCGTGCTTGCCAGGCAAGTGCCGAAACCGCTGAGCCACCGCTCCAGCCCCATGTTAAACTTTTTTTTATATAGAAAAGGATAGTATGAGAGAGAGAATCAGTTTTATTTAGTTTTTGATTGCTCCAATGCGTAGTTGTATATGTGGTGCTGGGTTTGAACCCAGGTCCTAGCCCATGTCAAGGCAAGAGCCGTAACCGCTGAGCCACAGCTCCAGCCCTGTTAAAATGTTTTCAAAATCTTCTAAAGGAAGAATTTTGGTGAATCTTGTATCTCTGTCTTACAAAGGGAAATAAATGCAGTACCTTACTGTTGGTTTGCAAGAACAACTCAAAAGACATCAGAAAAGATGGAAACTCACTAGTTAGATATCCATCCAAACATTTGCATAATTGGGGATTGCTACAGAAAAATATTAGCAATGATACACCATGATGTAGTGCTTTTTGTATTTAATCTATGAATATTTGTACGTTATCTTTCCAAGTATAACATACACTAAAATCCAAGTATTAACACATATGAAATGGATATTAACACATATGATATGAAATGGAATTGTAAACCCAAAAATAAACCCTTACATTCACCATTGGTTGATTTATTTTTGGACAAGAATACCTTAACAATGCAATGGGGGCAAGGGATAGCATTTTCAACACGTATGCTGGGACAACTGGTTATCCACATGCTGATACTGAAATTGAACCGCTACTGCATCCTGTGTACTAAAATCACATAAATAATGCTCCATTTTATCAATTGATGAAGAAATTTAAAAATGTGTGGTATATCCATAAAATGGAACATTATTTGGCTTAAAAGAGGGCATGAAATACAGATAACACCCTACAGCATGGATGGACCTTGAAAACAGTTATGTAGAGTGAATGAAGTCAGACACCCAGCCATATATTGTGCCGTTCCATTTATACAAAAAGTCCAGTTTAAACAAGCCCACAGAGACAGAAAATAGATTAGCGGTGACCAGGGACTAGCGGGTAAAAGACAAGGTGGAGTGACTGCTAATGAGTATGGGTTTCTTTTGGGCAGGTGATGAAATATTCTAAAATTGGGCAGTGGTGATTTTTGCACAATCTTTGTGACTACAGTAAGAACCACTGAAATAAAACCTTAATAAAAAGTTTTTTAAAAATAAGTATTGCAGTAAACCACACTAGTCCAAACTGTTGAATCATTATCACAGAGGGATGAACCATGTTTCTTTAAAAGAAAGAAGTGTATTTAACTATTATTTTCATTAGCAAAAGCAATAGTTTTTGTACTGTTCCCAATTCAAAAGTACTTAAAATAGTTTAATCTCTAATTTATTCGTTAAAATTTAATTCTGGCCCGTTTTACACTGTATATGTATTAATGCAGCATTATAGGGATATAATTTCTACATTCATAAAGACACATGTATGCCAGGTGTGATGATGCACGCCTGTAATCCCAGAGGCTCAGGAAGCTGAGGCAGGATGATCACAAATTCAAAGCCAGTCTCAGCAACTTAGTGAGACCTTGTCTCAAAATAAAATATAAAATAAGGGCTGGAGATGTAGCTCAGTGGGAAAGTACCCCTGGAATCAATCCCCGGTATCAAATAAATAAATAATATATTGGAGATTTATGCACAAGGTTTTCTATCAATGGGGCACAACGAACAAAAGTTTGAGACCAGTGCTTTGATGTCTTGTTAGGTAATAGTCAGGAAAAAAAATGTGGGTGGGGAGTTGGGAACTGAAATCAGCAAGGGGTAGAGACATACCAAATTTTAAAAATACTGAGGTAATTTGTGTATCTAATTAAAATAAAAATAAGCCAGGTGTGATGTTGCATTCCTGTAATTCCAGCAACTAGTGAGGCTGAGGCAGGAAGACCACAAGTTCAAAGCCAGCCTCAGCAACTTTGTGAGGCCCTGTCTCAAAATGAAAAATAAAGAGTCCTGGGGATGTAGCTTAATGGCTGTAATTCCAGCAACTAGTGAGGCTGAGGCAGGAAGACCACAAGTTCAAAGCCAGCCTCAGCAACTTTGTGAGGCCCTGTCTCAAAATGAAAAATAAAGAGTCCTGGGGATGTAGCTTAGTGGTTAAGAGACACTGGGTTCAATTCACAGTTCCAGAATAAATAAATAAATACATGCAAAAATACAGAAATAATAAAATAAAATAAAAATGAGGGTCCCTAGCAGGAAATTGTCTGAGGTTATAAATTTATTAATTTTAACTCAACTCAGTTCTTCATCGTGGGGTAACAACTTAGGCTAAGCTAATTTCTACTCTGTGTTGTTCCATGCAAGAGTATCCCACCTTAGATGCTATGTACTAAAAATACATCCTTCAAGAATAACAATGTTACAGTTCCTTATTTCTTACTGTAGGGACTGCCAGCCAGACACTGGCATCCTTTAGCAATTCAGTTAGTATCATGACATCGTCCAGACTAGCATCCAGTTTATTTTCCCAGCTTGCCCTGGAAAAAGATAGTAGTGTCCCTGTAGTCTGGGATCCGAGGCTGCAAATGTTTGCCTGACCTCATTATCCAGAACACGGTGTAAGTGCAGTCTGCTACATAACACTGAGCCTGTGAAGGGCTGGGATACGCCCCTGAACATGACGGAGCAAAACAGAATGATCTGTCTAGCCAGGCTTGGAAAATACTGCTCCCAGGTTGCTGTTGGTTTAAAGAAAATGGATGAGCAGTGTGTTGGCTACAACTCTCTGTTCCTGAAACCCTGCTGTGAATACTTTTATACAAAGCTGAAGAGGAAAGCCTGCCTCTTTGCGGGCACAACCCACTCACTAGCTGCTCTTCAGGCAGCTTTGTTCTTAATGAGTGGCCCCAAGGCTCACAGCCAGGCTGTACCCACCTCTCTGGGGACGTAACACAGTCAGTTTTTCTATTAATCAAGTGTCCTTTCTTTCAACAGGGGAATATTGTGAGAAGAACACTCAGAGAGCTTATGTTAAAATTCTAGGTCTTTTGCTTATTGGCCTTGGAGAAGCCGCTCAACTCCTCTGATCCTCGGTGTTCTCATCTGTAAAATGGAGATAGTGGTAAATTCTGCAAATGGCTATTGTGCAGCTAAAGTAAGAGAATGTATTTGAAAACAGCACAGTGTCTGGCACACAGTAGGTACCCAACAGATGTTAGAAGTCTGTCCTGGAAGCCCAGGATACAGATTCTGGGATGGCTCCTCCGTATTGCCCCACAAGTACTCTGTCTGATACTGTGGATATTGCTTAATCAATGTGCAGGCAGCCATAGACTTTCTTCCTGGGAAGAACCCCTGATTTTATTTGGATAGCGTTTGAGCTTGGGTTCCCCTGAAGGCAGAGCCTGAGATAAGACCAGATGTAGCTATTTATTTGGAAGATGATCCAGGGAGTGTGGGACATGGCGGGGCATATGCTATCAAAGTCACTGCTGTAGGCAATGGAGCTGGATTCCCCCAGGATCTTCTAAGAACTATGCAGAGGGCCCTTGATGGATGAGGCACAGGAACATTTCTCCATTTGTTTCCATCCTGCAGTGGTCAAAGTTCTCTTCCTAACCGTCCAGATCCACCAGCTAATAAAGCACCCATTGGTGGCTTCACCTTCAGGGAAACCAAGGAGAGAAAGCAACAGTTGTGTTTGAGGCAGGAGGCTACCAGGGTTTTTATTATAAAAATTTCAAGGTGGCATGAGTAGAGAACTTCTAAATGAGGTCCCACACTTAGAAGTGGCTTTCCTCTACCCTGTGAATGACTATTCACTTCTTTAATGAACTCTTGTCTACCATGGCCTTCTAACTAAGCACAGAGACCTGCTCAATGAAGTCCCATGATCCAAGAGGCTACCCCTGACACCATCTGGGGTTGAAGGAGAGACAAAGCCAAGAAAACGTGAGTGGAGGCACCATAAATGTCAGACAGATAGCACTGTGTCTGGGGCCCATTATGGCAATTTCATTCCCTTTCTGCAATGACTGGTTTCAGATGGACAAGTTCTGGTCAATGAGATTTAACAGGAAGCCTACTAAAGGGTCTGGAGAAAGGCAAACAAAGTTTTTTTTTTTTCCTCCCTCTTCTGTTTTCTGCTAGAGATGGATGGGATTATGAAGACATAATAGTTGCAAATACAGCCGCCTCTTGTAGTTAGGATGGAGAGACAGCATGCCACACTGAGGATGGCAGAGTGGAAAGGAGAAGTCGGGGTGCTGAAGACCTTATTGAACTACTGAGTCCACCCTGGGATCGCAACTCTGGGACTTGCTACTCATTGACAATAAATGGGTAAAGTCAGCAGCAGCCAGAAACATTCCCAACTTCTACACCACCTGAGAAACATTCTTCTCTCTTTGGTACTGCACTTCCCATGTTATTTGAAGCACTGCAAAGACTTCTGTCTGTAGACATGCTTTGATTAGGCACAGCAGACAAGAGTTAATTAAAGGAGTAAACGATCCTTGGCTGAATAGAGGAAAGCCACTTCTAAGTACCTTTCTTCTCCGCACAACCTGCATCCTTTGTCTTTAGCTGCTTCCAGCTTTCACTCACTGGCAGTGGGGGGTAAATGACACTTGGCTTCCCTCTGCCCACACCAGAGGGGGACTTAAACCACTATTAGATCTCATTATGTAGGGTTAAACTGTTTAAATTTTGTAGAGGATATTGTTGTATTCGCCTGTCCTAAGTTCCCACCATCTGGTGGTAGACTCCATTTTACTTTTTCTTTTTGGTGGAGGGAGCACTGGGGCATGGCCTTGTGCATACTAGGGAAGCTCTCTACCCTTGAGCTACATCCCCAGCCCTCCATTTTACTTTGAAGAATTGTTCAGCCTTATTGCATATAGTCTTGTGAAACTTTAGAGCCAAGGAACCTTGGTCAAGGTCTGGGCATCAACCCAGAGGCCAACTGGACTCGTTCTCCAGGAAATTTGAAATCCAGTAGCCATGCTTTGAATGGAATATTAGTTATGCTGTCTAGATTCTATCCTTGCTGAAGCTCATCCTCAGATTCTGTGAGCTATCCCAAACCTTTCATATATATTTATATAACTACATTTTAAGCAAAGTCTTAAATTTAAGATTAAAATTTAAAGGAAATGGAAACCTCAAATCCAAACATCAACATCATTGTTCTGCTGCTTGTAAATCAAATCTCTTACTTTCACGCTGTCTCTCATATTGAGGACCTAGCAGTAGACTGATTGTAAAACTTGAGTCAATTATTCAAACATCTCTTTGCAATGTGACTTTCAGTTTCTCCTGCTGAGAGGTAGAACCTATTTCCCCACCCCTGTGACTATGGGCCGGCCTTGTGATTTGCTGTGGATGGCAAGATGTGTTACAAAAAATGATGCATCTGTCCCAAGCCTGGGCCTCAAGAGAATCTGGCTGCTGGGAGTCGAAGTCTCTTGGAACCCTGACACTGCCAGGTAAACAAGCCCCAGATGGACTGTGGAAGGAAGAGAGAGCACAAGAGCAGATCTGATTCATTCTAGTCCTGTGCTAGACCAGACATCCTGTTGGCCCCTAAACCAATAAGAGAGAGAGCCCAGCTCCAAGTCAGAGGAGCTGCCTAGAAATGTACCATAGCTGACTGCCAATACCTGAGAGAGTCCAGCCACAACTAGTGGAAACATTTAATTGACTTACAGACTCTGGAGCAAGAATACATGGTCATTGTTCTGACCCTCTGAAGTTTGGGATAGTTGGGATAGATATTGAGTAATAGCTGGTACATATAGCTTATAAAGCATAAAAGGCACTAGACATGTGTTTAACCAACACTACTTTGTGTTTATTATATGCCTTGCACTATGCCCATATGTGACTGCCCCTTGAGATTCTGATGGTAATTCTATAGGTTGTTTAAGAGTTTACTATTTTTTTTAAATGATGCAGCTCCTCTCTACTTGCATATTTTACAGAGGCCGAGCTTTATATTCTGTCTGAATAGTAACTGGGAAACTTATTTAATACAACAATGTTTGTTCTACCTGGCATTAGCCCAGTCTCAAACCAGAAGAAAACCCTGTTCTTAGTAAGGTATTATAAGACATCACTGTGAACGTTGGGTGGGATTGTTCCTACCATCTGCCTACCCGCTTCTCTTAGCACTGTGTTTACTACATTGCAGTGATTATTTAAATCTGCCAGGGCAAGCCTGGTGGTTCTGTTCAAGACCAGAGTAACCGTAGGTTTGTGAGCCAAACCAAAACACACATAGTCCAAAGAACTCGAAAAGCCTGAGCCAGTCCTGTGATCACTTGGAAAATTCTAAAACTGATTAACCTCGTATAATAAGAAGATCTGTTAGAAACGACTCAGTTTCAATAAGGCAATCACTTTATAAACAAGGAGAAAGTTGGGTAATGGGTATGTTTGCTTTTCCCAGACTTTCAAATAAACTTTTGAAAAGCTGTGTTCTAAGTCGGCGCATAGGGCCATTGCTTTGTAGAGCACAGTGGTTCACTTAATAGACCAAAAAAAAAAAAAAAAAAAAAAAAGTAACATAAATCCATCATTTCTACTGCATAAATTTTTTTTGTCAAAATGTAATTTTTGAAATCTCAGAAACTTTCATTTGTGGTTTCAGTAGGATTTAGATTTTTGTTTTCCTGATTCATCTGGCATAAAAAATTTCCCCCAAACACAATGAAAATCCACTTGTAGAACAGGTTTCCCAGTGCACAAACATATTCCAATAGTACCTCTACTTATAACACAAAGAAAACTTCTTTCTTCTTTTTAAGTTTGTTTTCTCTGGGCTGATGCCTTGACAGAACAATTCCTTTAAGACACATAGGGAAAACCCCCACAAACCAAAGGGGACGAAAATAACAACCTCTTAAGGTTGTCATTTAACACTGTAAATTTATTGTTAGCAAAACACATTACTTATAAATCAATTTAGGAGGTAAGTTATTCAAATAGCTATAAGCTAAGAAATTTCTACCAAACTAAACAGTTCAGTGGTTTTCCCAAAATTTTCATTTGTAAATGATTATTTCAAAATGTTCTCTCTCTGAAAGAAGGAACAAATCAAATAATAAGAAAAACAAACTTGACAAATTAAGATACCACTTATAGGGGGACAGGGGGCAGGGAGCACAAGGGGAAATGGGAAATATGATCAGCAGTGGTAAAACGATCAAAGCAACAATATATCTTATTTTTGTGGAACTGGCCTTTAGTAAGACCCTATGTATTAGCAGGGACTTAAATAAATGCTCATTCCACCTGTTCAGAACCAGTTATTTCATGTTTGTTTGTTTCCTCATTGAGCAACAATTAAACAAAACTTGAGGCTTCTTGACATAGCCTTGGGAAACTGGATCCAATCTCTTAATCCTCCCAGTGGGGCACAGGTGGCAAACTTGAATTACTAACAGGAAAAGCTAATTAAATCTCTTCCAAAATAAAAGTACAATTCTACCTGCTTATTATTTTTTTTTAAAGAGAGAGAGAGAAAGGGAGAAAGAGAGAGAGAGAGGGAGAGAGAGTCAACTTTATTTAGTTTTTCATCTGATTTTCACTGCTCCAACACTTAGTTGCGTATGTGGTGCTGGGGTTTGAACTTGAGTCCTTGCGCATGCCAGGCAGGGGCAATACCGCTGAGCCACTGCTTCAGCCCTCTACTTGATTGTTAATGTTAGATTTCACTTGTTAAACACTGAGTCTACTCTTTTTAGTTTTTTTTTGTGTGGCTTTCATTACTTCAACACTTCATTGTGTACGTGGTGCTGGGGTTCGAACCTGGGTCCTCGAGCATGCCAAGCAAGAGCTGTAACTGCTGAGCCACGGCTCCAGCCCCTGAGTCTATTCTTAATTCTTTCTTATACTGCTGTGGTACTATTAAGCTTCAGATTATAAACCTGTGGATGCTAAGAGTTATGACCAGTATATTTTGGATGTTTTATCTGCCTTATCATACTACTTTGTCTTCAAACTTTTGAGTACAACAAATAGCTCTTGATTTATGCATCCTTGGGGCTTTTTATTAATGTTTGAAGGGGAGCAAAAAGAAAAGCACTTTCTACCTCTTCTCTGGAGGAATGTAACTTCTTAAAATTATTTTCTACGCGGGTAAAAACACCTTTCGGCAAAGTCTTTGTCAGTTTTGCCACTATTCTTCGAAAAGATGGAAAACAGAGAGAGAAGAGTAGTTTTTCTTCTCCTTCCCCTAGACCCTTCTAGCATTTGGACACTTATATCAAATTCAAGTATTCATAAACAAGCCTTTTGATGTTGTTCAGTACCTACAAACAATGGGCTGGAAAGCAAATTCCCCAGTGAGGATATTCTAAAATTCCCCAAAAATGAATTTAAGTGGGAGTAAATGCCATTAGCCAAGAGTGAGTTTGAAATTAGAACATACCCTATGGCACCAGAACATAATTATTAAAACATAGTTATTAAAGATATATGAATTTGGGCTGGGATGTAGCTCAGTGGCAAAGTGCTTGCACAGCATTCGCAATGTCCTGGGTTTGACCCCCAGTTCCAAAAAAACAAATAATAAACCCAGCCAAAAAAAAAACCTAAAAAGAAAAAAAAATATATATATATAAGCAGCTCTTTTACTGCTGAAGTGTAAATGAATAAAGTGGGAGATCAAAGTTTATCTACTAGAATGCATCTCAAAGAGAAAAAGAATGAAAACACTAAATAAAAGTTATAGAGGATGAATCCAGACATTTCACTATGAATTTAATACAGTGTTAAAAAGCAAAGAACAGAAAGAATACTGAAGAGGTAATATTGCAAGAGACACTAGCAGGAATGCACTAAAACCGAAAATAAAGCGTCCTGAAATTGAAAATTCCTGTAAAGTGTTTAGTACAATAAACTAAGAATATGCCCGTGCAGTTTCTTACAATTATTTTCTAAGGGGGTAAAACATACTTCAGACATGCCTCTGTATCATCCCATCATGTAAAATTTCAGAGCATCAGAGATAAGTAAACTTTTTTTTTTTGGTTATGAGAGAGGGAGAGGGTGGGGGGGAGAATATTTTATTTAGTTTTTTATTTAATTTTTCACGTGGCCTTCATTGCTCAGACATGTTGCCATGTACGTGGTGGTACAGTTTGAACCCGGGTTCCCACGGCATGCCAGGCAAGCGCTGCAACTGCTGAGCCACCACTCTATCCCCTAAAGTGAACATCCTAAAAGCTATGGGAATCACAAGATACAATACTTATAAGGAATGAGAATGAGATTATCTGAGCAATACTGGAGGCCAGAAGTCAATGTGCTAAAAGAAAATAATTCTGGATTCCAACTACGCCCTGCCAAATTATCATCCAAATGTAAAAGCAAAATGAAGATGTTTTCAAATATTTTGAAAGTTTACTAACCAGAACTATATATACTCTGGTGTAGAAAAAATCACACCAGAGTATACCCCAGCAAGAAAAGAACTTTAAGGAAGGGTGCGAAAAGTCACAGCAATAGGGCCAGGGATGTAGTTCAGGGGTAGAGTGCTGGCCATGTGCCCTGGGTTCAATCACCAGCACTGCAACAGCGCAACAAAAAAGAGAAAGAAAAAGAAGTCACGGTGAGAAAAAAAATCATTAATAATACACTTGTAAATCAGAATGAATAACATGCTTTAAAAACTATGTGTTTAAAAACAAGCTGGACCTAAAATTCCAGACGGTAGTCATATGAGGGTCAGAAGGAAGAAAGAAGTCACAGGAGCTAAGGGTCTCACCTTGACTATTTGAAGAATAGATATGTTTTAAATGTTTAAAGGAAGCACTTACATACACACCTGCATAAAACAACAGAAGAGGGAAATGTGGAAAGACAAAAATGTCATCAATGCAGCAGAAGTTGGGGCAAGAGAGGAAGAAAGGAGACAAGAAATGAAAAAGATGCAGCCCCGGTGACACCGTGTAGGCCCCTGGATTCAGTGTTGCTTGGAACTAAAGGCTCTTCCGCACTCTTCAGTTACCGGAGGAAGTAAATCACGTTTAGCTACAGTTAGGGTGAATTTTTGCAGACCATTCTAAATATCTGGGCCAACTTTGCCGTCACGCTGAGCACCCACATTTTTGCTTCACTTGCCACCTCTTTTATGCTCACGCATTTCCACAATGTGTGAAAATTTATTTTTCGAAACATCTATAACATAAATAATAAAAAGAAATGAAAAAAATACATTCGCGGCCTTGCTAGATCTTTCACTGCTTTTTGACTTTTCAACATCCGACTTTGCTACTCCTTCACACTGCCTAGGTACATTTTCTGTTTCGGTTTCTGACCCATCAGATCCTTACTGAGGGGCAATACACACTCCTCCTCCTCATCACCATCAACTACACTCACTAGAAACAATTTGACCTTCCTGATCTACTTCCTACTAGATTTACGCAGAAAGGTGCATAACATCTATGAACTCTGGCTTCACAAGTTGCTGAATGTCCGTGACCTCAGATTCATGTCTATACAATGATGTGGCTCTCAGCCCCTACCATTAATTTAGGATCCTTAGCATCCTGGGAAAACTCAACTACAGTTTGGACTGTCAGGACTTTTTATAGACACACACATCAGTTTGTAAGATGTATTAGCCATCTCCTGCTGCATAACAAATCACTTGAAGTTTAGGAGCTTGAAACAAAAACTTTTATAAGCTTGTAACTTCTGTGTGTCAGGAATCTAGGCATGGCTTAGCGGAATGCCTTTGGCTCAGGGCCTCCCGTCAGCAGGTGCACAGACAAACACCATATGCTCACATTCATATGTGGAATCTAAAAGCCCAAACTCAATGAAATAGAGAGAAAAATGGTCGGTACCAGAGGCTGAGGGCTGGTGAGGAATAGGGAAAGGAGTAACATTGGTCAAAGGGTACCAGGTTTCAAGTTTCAGTTAGGAAGAATAACTTCTAACCCCTTCTTTTTTTCTTTGTAGTACTCAGCATTGAGCCCAGGGCCACTCCACCACTGACTATTTCCCCAGCCCCTTTTATTTTTTGAGACAAGGTCTCACTAAGTAGTCCAGGCTGGCCTTGAACTTGGGCTCCTCCTTCTGCAGCCTCCTGAGTCACTGGGATAACGCCTTCATTTTAGTTAAAGGCAGAATTCTAAGAGTAATAGAGCAAAGCTTGCAAGACATTCACCATTTCCCCCCTTAGTTCTTCAGGAAGATGTAACAGAAGAAGCCGACTAACTTCCCAAGCCCTCTCTGCTCATCCTCCTGCCACCTCCCTACCCTCTTACAACTTTCCCTTGTCCCCACAAAAAAATGATCAGAACACAACAGGATATGAAAATGTGAGTGTTTCAAAAGAAAGGACTTTGAAGTCATGAGGAGCCAACCTGATAAGGCAAGTAAAATAAACCACAAACAGGAAAGGGAATGTTCAAGGGCAAATTAATTGAACCTGTAGGTTCCAATGGAAAACTTTTATGTTTGAGGTTACACAGAACTAATGATAGGAGAGAACTAAGAAAGTCTGATAATACTTAAGACTAGATATTCATACAGCACAATAACGGCATTCACAGCTACCATTTATTGACACCGTATGCCAAGTACTCTAAGTGCTTTCTTTTCATTATTTAATTTTATCATCTCAAGGTGAGGAACTTGATTGACAGATAAAATACCACATCCCAGACCTACAGCTAGTAAGAGGTGGCTGGGATTCTAGCCTAGGTCTTAAGGACTTTCAAAATCTGTGCTCTAAACGGCTGTTATTCATTTTCAGCAAGTCAGATAAAATGAGGTAGAAAGCATCTCATTCTGAAAACACTGGTCAAACCCTCTTAGAGGACCGTGACTCTAGAAAAGGTGATCGTGGCTTACTTATCCTATGTATGTATGCATTTATTTTACCTCCAACTATTTTTCCCACCTTGTTCATTCCTATGATCTCTTCCTTGCATTTTTGTCTGTTCCCATATGAGACTTCCTCTTTCTACTTAAGAACTGGAGATGCTCTTTAAAAAGATGGACTACCTTATTAACAGTGAAGAGGCACCTATAAAATGGGAGAAAATATTTGCAAATCATATATCTGACAATGGTCTAATATCCAGAATATATAAAGAGCTCCCACAACTCAACAAAATACAAACAACCCAAGTTAAAAATGGACAAAAGACTCAGACTTCTCTTAAGAAGACATAGAGATGCTCAGTAAGTGTGTGAAGATGCTGAAAATCATTAGTGATTAGTGAAATATAAATCAACATTCTAATGAGGTACCACATTCCCTAAGCTGGATATAATAGAAAAGATGAACAATAACAAGTGTTGATGAAAAGATGGAAAAATTGGAAATCTTGTACATTGCTGACAGGAATGTAATATGGTGCAGCCACTGTGGAGAACAATTTGGCAGTCCCTCAAAAAGTTAAACATAGAGTTAACATCTGATTCAGCAATTCCACTCCTGGGTGTACACCCAAGTGAACTGAAAACAGAATCAAACAGATACTTGTACACCAGTGTTCACAACAGTACCACTGACAATAGCCCAAAGGTGGAATCAACCAAAGTGTCTACCAACAGATAAGTGGATAAACAAAATGTGGTAGATACACACAATGGAATAAAGCTTAGTCATACAACAGAAGAAAGTTCTCATACATGCTGCACGGTCGAACCTTGAAAACATCATACTAATTGAAATAGGTAGATGCTAAAGGAAACTAATACGAAATATCTAGACTAGGTAACTTAATAGGGACTGAAAGTAGATTAGAATTTTCCATGTGCTGGGAGGAGAAGGGACTGGAGAGTTATTGCTTAATGGGTATAGAGCTTCTGTTTGGGTTGATAAAAGATCTTGGAGATAGTGGCAACGGCTTCACAACACTGTGAATTCAATTAATGTCACTCAATGTGTACTTAAAAATGGTATAATGACAATTCTTATATTCTATTTTGCCACAATAAGAAAATAGTACAAACACAAACATACCCAGGGATTATCTTCTTATAAAAGAATGGAGTCAGACGCGCTACCGTTGCGCAACGAGGTCCTTTCTTATAAAAGAATGGGTTAAGAGTCGACTGTCTTCACTCATCTGTGGAGGTGGGGTCTAGACCCTAGACAATGAGAAAGTTGGTCTAGTAACATGAGTTAAATCCAGATAAGATGTAATGCTTTACAATCTAATACTTTTTTAGAGTTATAATGGGAAGGGGAAGGGAGGGATAAGGGAGGGTAATGGGAGGGCACTCCTGGGGATAATTGCAATATCCAGAATATATTCACATTTTATACACATTTTATATTATTTTGTTAAAATCTTGTAAGGTTGTTCAAAAATAAAAAATTAAAAAAAAGAGCCTATCTTTAATAAAATAGGAATGAGTTTACTAGAAGATTGTTTAGTTTCATGGGTTAAAGAACTCTGGGGGAACCAAGAGGGCTGACTCCTTCCCTCGTGATTGTCACATGGTCCTGGCAATTTCAGGTCCTTTGCCTTCTGCCTCTCCCATTTCCTATGAGTTGAGAAGTAATACTAGAGCCTCTGGCATTCTGTAAAAAAATCAGCAATGCTGCACATTCTGATCAGTTGCCTTCTCTACCTTGTGAGATATTGTCACAGAAACTAATGCATTTTATCACTTATAAAAGCATGCAGCTGGTGCTTTGAGCTGGACTGAAAACTTCTTAGTCATCTAAAGAAAAGACATTGAAATGTGAGATACAATCTAGAGTAGGAAACTAATTTTTTGACCTTCTTGAATCCACTTCCTTTGGCTGAGTCTCTTATTGCTCAACTGATTATTACTAGCCTTGGAGGGATTCATAAATTTGAACTAGTCCCCTAAATATTCAGTTGCTTTAAATATATGAAGTCATTAAATTAATATTATCCCACATTAGGATGCATCTTTTTCAGAAAAAAAAAATTAGTCTAGATCCAGGTTGATAAAGTGCTGCCTCTTTGACCGTTGTAGAGGGAGACCCATGATTACAGTTCTCACAAAGCCTCGCACATCCACTATATGGAACTTCTATTACCTTCTCCTCCACTAAGTAACTAATGGGTCTCCCAGAATGAATTTGAATCCTATGTAGTTTATCTGTATCAAGGTGTGTGAAATTAGCTGTCTTCTCTAGTCTTATGTTAAAATGAGAGATTCTCTGGTGTTGTACTTGGAGAATACTAATAAATTAGAGCAGAAATGAAATCTGGGATATGGCATCTATTCAGTGTTTTCGTATCTAGTTTTATCAGAAACAGTATCTTGAGGACAATTAAGTAATCATAAAATAAATCACTCTCAAAGAGCCTGTTTAGTCGGCCTAACATCCATAAGATTTCCACACACAGATTTTCCTCATCTGCTTTATCTACATAGGAAGGAACCTGCACTCACTTTTCTTTCCCTGCGGCAGTCCCCAGCCAGGATTATCTCCTGATCATCTGGAGAACAAAAACATTCCCCACATAAATCACTGTTTATGGAACCCAGAGAATTTTCAACCTTCTGCCGTCTGTGCTAGTCTTTCTGTAGTGGTATGGTTACAGGTTTCTCTCCTATCAGTATCTGGTCTTTTGGGGGAAAAGATTGCCTTTTTTTTTTTTTTAAAGTACTGGGGCTTGAACCCAGGGGTGCTCTTAACATCACTCTCAGTTCCAGTCCTGGTGATTTTTTTTTTAAGTTGCCGAGGTGGAGGGCCCCAGGCACTCTGCTGCTCCTGGAGGCTGAAGCCGTTACCTTGGGGTCTGGCATCCCACAGCTGCTCCATAAACATTTGCTACGTGAATGAATTGGGCCACATGCTTATCCCTAAATCTGCCTGTGCATTCCAGTGTCCTCACCTTTCCCAACACCTGGAATGTTCTCCTCACTCCTCTTATGTCTACTTACATGTCTAAAATGGGCCCATCTTCAAGGCCTAATTCCAACTCCTCTTTTCTTTGGCAGACCTCTCTAGCTGCCCCACTCCTTGGAGCCCTCCCTTTATTGTTTTATTATTAATTTCCTTCTGTGTCAGCAGCTGTTATTAGGTGACATGGCACCTTTGTGAAGATTAGAAAACATGCCCTCTCTGGGCACACACACCTTGCACCTGGGCACATGTTTGGGGGCAGAGAACAGACTCAGCCCGTATTCACCTTTTAGCTTCGTGCCTTTGGACAATGAACCTCTGCCCAGCAGTTTATGTGGCCCTGATACACAGCAGCTTTTCTTTCTTTCTTTTTTTTCAGGGCTGAGGGTCAGAGCAAAAGCGCTCTGCCACTGAGCTAAATCCCCAACCCCCACAGCCTCTTTCTTAATAAGACAGTGCCCAAGGCAGGGACTTTGACCTCTCCCCAACCCCTGACACCTTTTAAGTCATTTTTGTTTTGGTTTGGTTTAAGTGTCTCATTGTATTTCAGACCTCCAGTATCCCACATTATTCTTTATATGGGATAGTGTAAGAGTTGATGATAATTAATTAGTTGATTCCTGCTAATTACTGGATTCTGATTAAGTAGAATGGTTCCAAGAAATTCAGTATCTTAAAAACAGATTTAAAAAAACTGTTGTGAAATTAGCATGCCTGCTTTTCATAACTTTTTTGAGATATGATTTGCCCTTTTAAATTACACTGTTCACTGGTTTTAGTATATTCCTAGAGTTGTAGAGCCATTACCACCTTACAATTTTATATTACTTTCCACCGCCCACCCACCCCCCAAAAAAAACCCTACACAATCCTTACTCCTCATAGTCAATCCTCTAGCAACCACTAATCTTTCTGGATTTTTCTTTAGGAATTTGCCTGTTCTGGACATTTCATATAAATGCAATCACACATTATGGGATCTTTTGTGATTCAAAAGCTTCTTTTACATAGGATAATGTTTTTAAGATTGATCCACATTGTAGCACACATAAGTACTTCATTCCTTTTATGGTTGAATAATAGTCCATTGGATGAATCCACCACATAATATTTTTCCATTTAGCCATTACGAACGCATGTCAATTTTATGTATACAGATATTTCCAATTCTCCTGGGTACATACCTAGGAGTGGAATTCCTGGGTCCTAATGGTAACTCTACGCTTAACACTTTGAGGAACTTCCAAACTATTTTTCAAAGTGCTTATACCATCTTACAACCCACCAGCAATAAGGCTTTGGATTTCTCCACAACTTCACCCACACTCATTATTGTCTGTCTTTTTGATTATAGCCATCTTAGTACGTGTGAAGTAGTAGCTCATTACAGTTTGATTTGTATTTCATCAATGACTAATGATATTAAGAATATTTTCACAAGTAATCAGACTGCAGGGAGGATGAAGATGAAGCAAGGCCTCAGAAATAATCAGAGCCAGGACTGTAAATGCAGCCAAGATGCTCTTTCTTCGCATTACTTGTTCTACAGGTGAGCAGAGCTTCCTTTTTCACTGTAAATCAACTTCTTCCATTTGGCTGTCAGCTCCTGCCACCAGGGAGGGACTGACTCCCTTTCCCAGGGAGTTCTACTTTGTGTGCCATGGGCCAGGCACTCAGGACCTAACCAATCAAGAGTGAATAGGGAATCAAGTTAAGGGGAAAACATAGCAGCTCCCAATGGAAACACGACTGGAATGGGAAGAGGGAGAATAATTCCCCAAAACAGGGATATGCTATTGCCAAGTGAAACAGGCCATTGGTAATATGAAATTATGTGTGTTCATGTCAACACTGACTCTGAAGGTCAAATAGCATTACATTTTTGGTCTCAAAATGTTTTATAATGGTGTTTTTTCAAAAGACTTAAAGTTTCTACAGACCTTAACAATTACTGAATATAAAGGAATATATAATTATGGTCTTTATAAGCAAATCTGTGGTATTCTTGGTATGGTCAATCTATTTAAATAATAATATGCTAATAAACTAAAGCATCATTCTGTTCAAATATTAATTCTAACTCACCAAGAAATTTTTTTTTGGTTAGATATTTAACTCACAGTTACAATCTAGCAATTTATAGACCCAATTTCACCTTATGACATTTATTGATGTGTGTGTGTGTGTTTAATGTGAATTAGTTTCCTTACCAAAAAATCTGGAAATTTTATATAGGGATCCGGATTTCCAGCTTCTCTTAAAAAAAATCAAATTATTTAGCAGCATCAGGCTGAAGAGCCGGTGCTGGGGAGGGGTCACACCTCCACCAACATGTTCAGATTCTAGTTCACCACAGATACTGGCCATTCTTCACCTGAACTTCTGCAGGTAGATGTGTTTATAAACCCTCGTTTGAATTATTTCAATCACTAGTCATCAATTTTTTTCTAGGAAAGCGTATGCCACGTAAATAAGCCATAGTTTCTGCTTTTTGTGGCTTTTGCTAACCCACAAAGTGATAATAAGACATAAATAGGGGATTCCCATAGAATTGAATGAAATAAGAGTCTATTCCATAAGCATATAAAGTTTGTAATCATTTTGCTTTCTGACTCTTGTATAAAATATAGGGAGGTTACAGATATGACATAAACTCTCTTTGCAAATCCAGGAGTCTCTATTGATTTTTTGTATCCTCTTAAAGTAGGTGACTCTTAAATAACTCTAATCACTTGCTACTGGAAGATTAACTTATCTAGGGCTAGCCCATAATTTCTTCACCAATTGTTATCAAAAATGTCTTTAGCCTGAAGTACTCTACACAATTTTGGCTCTAATTTAAGGCTATCTGGTTATTATTTTACTATAATTGATTGCAAGAAGTTTATGATCTTGCCCTTGTACCTTGATCAACTCAATGAAGAGTAGCATTCAATATTAGTTCATCTCAGCTCCTATGACCCACAAAGCCAAAGTATTGAGCTGTTACAATCCAGTGGCTGCCTGAGGTAGACACCTGGGTCTTTCTTCAGGAAGATGGTCACCAGCTCTGTTTACACTGCCTCACTTAAGGTCATGCCCGCTTGAAGGGCAGCCCATGTCCAAAAAATGACCATTTGAGGATATAATGTCCTGGTCTCCTGTAGAAATCAGGGCTGTACAACTCAGCCCCAGAGCTCTCGCAGGGTTGATCTAGACTTTCATTGGGACAGCAACTCAGTTCAGCTTCTGCCCAATCCTGCTTCTTGCTCACTCCCACAGGTGTTGACACCAAGCATCCCCTAAAAAACCCCTTGTTTTGGTTTGGATATGAGATGACCCTGAAAAGCTCCTGTTAATGCAGGAATATCCAGAGATAAAATGATCAGATTATGAGTGCTGTAACCTCATCGGTTCAACCTCGTTTAAATAGGCTATAGGGGAGTTGTGGCTGGAGGAGGTGGTCATTGAGGGCTTTTCCTATAAGGGATGTTCTTCCTGCAGCCCCTTCTTCTTTTTCTCTCTCCCTCTGCTTCCTGACCCCACAGTGAGCTGAACAATAGTCCTCTGCTGGACCCTTCCCAACTGCTGCCACACCTTGGGTCCAGAGCAAAGGAGTCAGCCATCTATAGACTGAGCCTCTGAAACTGTGAATCCTAAATAAACTTTTTCTCCTCTAAGTTGTTCTTGCTGTGTATTTTGATCAAGTGATGAAAAGTTGACTAAAACACCCTTGGATGAAATTGGACAGCGGAACAGAGGGTTCATATTTTGGAGGAGAAACAGATTAGAAAGTAGGAAAGTCTTTTGAAAGCCTGGCAGAAAAGTTTTTTTTATTGATGCTCAGCCAAGAATTCCAGAGGACAGAAACCAGGTAACATTGATTGCTCTCTGCATTTTCCTATTAAAACACTCATGAACCCAAAGAAAGCAGATTTAAAATGAAAAAGTCACACTGGCATTAAATCTTAGAAATGCTGCTCAGTCATCTATCAGATGTAAGGAATAATGTCCACACACCAAAGCCTAGTAGAGTATCTCTTCCTTACAGATGCAGAATAAATAAAACAAAACTATCAGACAACTATCAGAAGATAGATGAAGTGGTTTGCATATCTAGTCCTACAATCCAAGATGTAAGGGGAGAACATTTCCTCATGATCATAGGCATCTGCCAGAGTTGAACACAATGTTTCTTTTCCAAGGATAATTAATATTTAAAAAGTAGTGTGGGCAGCCAAATAATCATTATAAAATACAAACAGTTTGGCATTCAAGATTTCACTGGCATGTTTGGGATAGATTTCTATAAGAAACACAATTAATTCTAGGAACCAAGTAGCACTCAAGGTTTAGGAAAATGTGGCTCTTTTGAAATAAGAGGTAAAATATGAACAAGGTAGTAAGCACCAAAAAAAGAAGCTGGCTAGGATGAAATCAGAAATTAAAAGAACTATATGAGTCAATGGGATGGATGATTGTTTAAAAACAAATCTCAGAATTAAATCATCACATTAACAGGTAAGAAAACTGAAGCAGTGATTTGGAGAATAAGCTTGAGAAGACCTCCCAAGAAGTATCAGGAAAAAACTGAGTGGTGAAACTATAACCATATTTATTTCAGGGGTTAGAGAATCAACAGAACGGTAATAGGTATTCCTAAAGCACAGGCTAGAAAAACTGATAATAAATTAACATTAGGAGAAAACTTTCCCAATAGAAAGATGTACCACAGTGTGTGGAATTCAAGATCCCATCACAAACCCAACAAACAAAAAATAACAGGAAAGAAATTAACCCCTAGACATAACCTATTACTTTGTTTGAAACGTTCTGTATACAAGAAAAAAAAACATAGGCATAATATGAAACGTTCCTGGGATCGTGAATGGGAAGAGGGTTGTAGCGGGAACAACAGTTGTAAACATTTGGGATGTTACAGTAATTCCTGGTCAAAGCAGATCCTGGTTCTAGGACTCAAGTTACACCCGACAACGTTCCTAACAACTTCTTCAACTTCGCTAACCTACTCACCCCTTACCTCTATATTCTGCAAGAATGACCTGCGGACAATGCTGTTGTCAGACAGTGCACGTTAAAGCCTCACATTCTGGGCTTAGTAACAACGAGGCCATCACTAAAGTGACTGCTCTAACCTCCGACTGTTTTCACACATTTGAGACACCCAATCTGCTAGGTCATCTGCAGAGTGATCACCACCACCACCACCAATTTGTGCCCACGCCCAGATGCATTGGTTTCTTATTACTAATATAACAATGTAGAACAAACTTGGTGGCTGAAAAATAATGCATTTTTATTATCTTACAGTTCTGGTGGCCAGAAGTCTGAAATGAGTCTCTTAGGGCTCAAATGAGTGCTAGCAGAGCTGCATTCCCATCTGGGGGCTTTAAGGAATACTCTATTTTATTTTTGCTTCTAAAGACTGCCTACATCCCTGGCATATGGTCCTGTTTCATCTTCAAAGCCAGCAAAAGCAGATAGAGTTCTTATCCCATCCCGTATCTCTGACCTTTGTTTCTGCTTCTCTCTTCCAAATTTAAGGACTCATATGATTACGTTGAGCTCGCCTGGATTATCCAGAACAATTTACCTCTCCTAAACTCGGTGCTGCAACCTTGATTCCAACTGCTGCCATAAGTCTACCACGCACCTGTATCACAGGCTTCAGGCATGAGGACTTGGGCATCTCTGAGGGTCATTATTCTGCCTCCTACAACAGGCTCCTCTGATTTTGGTTCCTGCTACCTTACTTTTCACTAGCACCTACAGTCATGGTGGTGAGTAAAAAATAAGGTAAAATATGAACATTTCATGTATCATTGATAAAATATGATGAAGGAAGGGGAAACATATGGCTAAAGTGTAGACCAGGTATTTTATTAGTGGTAATTAAAACGGGTGCTGTTTGTGAAATTCTCTAGCTTGGCTCAGAGCATCCTTGATTAAATATTAGTTGAATGTGAATCTGAAGTTGATACCCCTGCCAGCCCTTTCACTGCATGGCTTCTAGAATGTGGGCTCTCATTTGGTTTGTGATCAAATGTCACCATTGCATGAAATTCCTACTGCCATATTGCTTTTCTATTTCCCATCATTCTTTTTTTTTGTAATCTTGTTGAGGAGTTGTGGTGTTGTACCATCATAAATGCATATGTAGTAACAATATGATATGCCTGAAATCCTAATCCAGAATCACTCCCTCATCACCCACACCCCAGTCTCTTGACTCTTTTATACTTCTCTCCTATTACAGATACAAACGTG
>PVKS010030475.1:0-24356 GCA_004027875.1 Aplodontia rufa
CTGGAGCACCAGGTAGCCTGACTCCCACCCTGACCCTGCTCTGTATCAGGAGCAGCTGTTGCCTCTTTGTGCCCCGTTTCCTGACCTGCTAGGCTCTGGCCTCTGTGCATCAGCACCCTGAGTTCTGGGGTGGCCCCTGGCAGATCAACATGGCATCTTCCAGCACCCCACACCTGGGCTCTGGATTCTCCCAAGTGGTTAGAGTGGAGCTGGGGTCAGCCCCAGAGGAGGCTGGGAGAGGCAGAGAGGGCAGGAGGCTTGAAGCAGGCCAGGGAATTTCTGCTTAAGCACAGCCTCAATTTATTTCCATTGAACATTTTGGTAACCATCTGCTCTTAAACTAAACGGAAAATTATCTTTCTCCTACTGCAGTGGCAGCTCCCTCGGATGTTTTTAATAAAAAGTATCTATCATTTTAATGCAGACAGCTCAGCTAATAAAAATGATCAGTGCCATTAGTGATTATCCCACAAATACAAAGCAAATGAGCAGACGCCTGCAGGGGCCGACTGCCTGAGGGGTCTTCCCAGGCCCAGCGTGGGGAGGGAGGGATGGCCCAGCACCTGTGCTGCAGCAGGTGGGTCTGAGCAGAGCAGAGCCTGAAGTTTTCAGAGCCTAGGTCCAGGCAGCGGTTTGTGCGAGTACCTGCAGCCTGGATCAGGGAGTGCTTCAGCACGTAGGGAAAGAGCTAATGTGTCCCTCCCCAGGCTCAATCAAATTAATGCTAACCGCTGCCCTTTCCCCAGTTTCTGCCATGTGAGCTGCACGTCAGAAACCACTGACCACATCAATCAACCCCCCTACCCCACACCCTCCCCGCAAGGCTCTGCAGCTGGAGGGCCTCAGCCTGGTGTTGCAAATTCAAATGACTTTGGGGACCAGAAAGGTAATATAAATATGTGGAGTGTCAGGGGTGCAGGAAAAAGAGTCATGGACCTTTGTCAAGCTGGAGGATGAATTTCTCATCTAAAAACCTTTGAATCAAGCCAAAAATTTAAACACAGACTGGGCAAAGAGAATGTGTTGCAGGTTGATTTTGGCAGCTGGCCCTCAGTTGGAGAACCTGGTCTAAGCCTAACGTGAAGCTTCGGTGGCCAGGGGAGGGCTGGGCCATTCCACAGCCCCTCAGGCTGGTGTCAGAGGTACAGATGTGCAGACAGATGTGACAGAGACTTCCTTCTCTGGAGCCTCGGGGTGAGATGCAACTCTGCATTTCAGCTATGGGCTGAGAAGCAGATGGAGCCAAGGCCAGGCCAGAGCTGGGGGTCAGATGATGAATGGGTCTTGGAGACAGAACCTGCAGTGTCTTGCATCCTGAGCACCCGGGGCAATTGGATCCTGGACCTGAGCAGTGGGTAGAAGTGAGGAGGGAAGGAAATGGATGTCTGTTTGTTTTGGCTTCAAGTTGGGCAGTGGCCCCAGTCCTGTGACTTTAGGGAGCTGAATGGCTTGTATAGTGGATAAAATAGTAGTTCTGAGTTCAGGTAAAGTTGTATTCAGAGGCCCACGTGATGCCTTCAGCAGCATTGCCCCCATCTCTGGGCTCAGCTTTCTCCTAAGGTTTCTTTTTCAGATGGCACCAGCCTCCTGTGGACAAGATGGCTGCCAGAGGCACATACTTGCTTCTCTCATCAACCTAACAGAAGGAGCAAGACCCTTCCAAAAACACCAACCAAAAGTCCTGCAGTTGAGTCTCTGTGCTCTGATTGGCCTGGTCAGGGTGCATTCCCATCTCTAAAACCAATCACTGTGGCCAGGCAAATCTCTGAACCAATCACTGTGGTTAGGCAATATCACGCTCTGATTGGCCGGACATGGTTCATAGGCCCACCGTTTAGAGGAAGGATTCTGAGCAGACTCTGCCCCAGCGAGGAAGGAAGGAGCCTGGGACACCTTCTGTGTGGCCCACGGTGCGCATATTCTCTTTATGAACTCTGAGGCAGGTGGTCTAACACCACATTCCAGGCATGGAACTGGAGCCCCCAAAAGTTAGTGGCTCGCCTACCATTGCCCACCTGGTGGAAACAGGCTGTGCTTTGTAGTTGGCGCTGACCGAACCGACGCAAGCCCGCACGCAGCTGTGTCCCTCCTTGCTGGCTCCTCTCCTGCAGACCATCTGCTGTGGCCGTTACCCATTTTCCTATCAGAGTCTCTGCCTTTTGTTCATCAGTTAGTAGGATAAAGACTACACAGTCACAGCCAGCTAGAGCCCCCGGCATGGGGTCTCTGATGATCAGCACACAGGACTCTCTGCCTTCTCTCTCTGCTGTGAGTTCCTTGCGTTTCTCACCTCTGGATTCTATTGAATCTGCAGCCCAGTGCCCCTCTTTTTGCCTAGGCTTAGCCTCCATTGGCCCATATGGTCCCTGAGATACCTCTCAAGACCCTTAGGGTTGTCTGCGACATAGATTTGGAATTGCTAGTGGGAGTTAGCGACGCTCGCTGAAGGTGCTGCCGACTTGAGCATTTTGGGGGCTGTACTGAGTTCCCACTGGTGGCGGTCCACAACTGGTCGGCCATGGCCTTCCATGGTGGGATCTTCCTTGGGCAGATCTTGGTTTCAGGAGAGTTTGGAGGGATGCTTGTCTTGCCTGAGAGGGCTAGGAGTTGAAAGGAGGGACCCACCTTGGTTCCCAAACACCAGATTCTACCCTCCCACATTGGCGTTGGACAGGCCCATGTGGATCTGGGGAGGGGACCCAGGGCCCTTTTCTGGTCATTACATCCATCAGGTCTTCCTGTGATGCCCCTACAGACCTCTCCCTTCCAGGCAGCTCTGGAGCAACAGGCAAGGGTGGGAGAGAAGGGAGGTCCCTGCCCCCACCCCTCCCAGCTCCCCGATCACATCAACAATTTTTCTCAACATTGTTTCCAGTCCCATTAATATTCATAAGCGACTTTTCTATTGTGTTTGCATTTTCCAGCAGACAGGCCCGCACTGCCCCGTGTTAATAGGATGCAGAGCTCACCAACTCAGATCTTATTAGCAAATCTCCATTAGATCCCGGGCCCTTCCGGGCCTCCTGATAGGCACGCTTTCCACCTCAGTGACAGCCAGAGCAGGTCTTAATCCAACATGACTTTCAGGTCCCACTGCAGAGACTCACCAGCGGAGAAGCCTGGACAGGAGCGGTCAGGCTGAGCTGGGCTCCTAGGGAGGGGGTAGGAGAGGAGTCCAGGGCAGAGAGGCCACCTGAGGTCGACCACTTCTGTCCCAGAAAGGGGCACGGCATCCGTTCCACCTTTCATTCCCTTACACTTTCATTTATTACTCAGAATAACCTCCAAGTGCTTGCCCTGCTGCTGGGCTGAATACTGGGATGTGGGTACCTACCCAGAGATTCTGTGGACAGCTAGGAGCAGCTGCCCTCTGGATAATTGCTCTGTGACAGGTGTTATGGGGGAGTGGAGTTGCCCAGAGATGGGCAACTAAGTCACACAAGGCCTGGGAGCAGGTAAGCAGAATCTCGTACACTGCGGATGGAGAGCAGAGGCTGGAGCAACTCCTTGGTCCATCCTGAACTTGAAACAGTTACTTTCCAGTGCTCAACAGCTGTGTGACCTTGGCCAAGTCTCTTGGCCTCTCTGGGCTGCAGTTTTCCCTGTGCAAAATAAGAATAATAGAGCCTTTCTTCTTGGAGCTGACATGAGGATTAGACGGCACTTGACATATACAAAGCAATTTGTCAGTGCAGCTGTTATAATTGCTTTTGGGGGAGCTGCCGCTTTAATGTTCTACCACTGCGTCTCAGTCTATGTGTTTTGCAGAACCAGCCTGAGGTGTGCCAAGGTGCTGGGCCCCATGGGGGGCACCCAGGTGGTGCTCTCTAGCTCTGTGGCTGATTGACTGCAATGAGGGCGTTCAAAGGGCACTCGGAGGGGGTCAAAGGGGCTCCGATCCCAAACTTACAGACCACAGGGGGAACCCTGGTGAGGATGAGGCTCACAGGGTGCTGGGGGTGAATCTAGGTCCCGGATAGAAGGTGATCAAAATCTGTGAAATGGCAGGTTGGAGCAGATGGCCAGAGGGAAGCCTTTTTAGGGCTGAAAGCTGATGAACTGCAAAGGCCCAGACGCCTTTGCAGGTGCTTGGGGTAAACGCAGTTGGGAAGACGAGCCTGTCACCCGTGACTGTGCACTGAGCGTGGGGTTCCATGGGCCAGGGGTGGCAGGAGCCTGGGCCTGGGGAGACCCCTGAGGGCTGGGATGGTCAGAGAGGGCTCCCTGGGAAAGGCAGATCTTGGCTGAAGCAGAGCTTCTAAGAGCAGGCAGCGTATGGAGAGGAAGAGGAAGGGTGACCCAGCCAGGGGCACAGCGGAGGCCCCAGTGGAGCGAGTTGGAGGATGAAGAGTGAGTGGATGGCAGGAGGGAGCCCAGGAGGGACACAAGTCCTCAGGGTCACAGGGCAGGGGTCTGCGATGTGGGCAGTTGCCCAGTGGTTAATGCTTCTTGCTGCTGTCCTCACTGCACCAGGCCAAATTCACACCGCTAAGTTTCCTGCCTGACGCTGAAGGCGTTGGAGCCGGTGGCCCCAGCCAGCGAGATCCTTCAGTTTTTGGTGGGGTTCAAGTCCCAGGACAGGGTTGGACCATTTGGCCTTGAAGCTCCAGAAATCTCCGTGAGCATCTGGGCCTGGGAAATCTGTGTTATCCTGAAGTCCAAGGCTCCTGGATGGCTGCAGAGTTGGTGGCAGGACCCCACCCCCATTAAGGGAGCTGCGTCTCTCATTCCCAGGCCCACTTTGGCAGAATGGCTGGTCTTCCTCCTTATGGAAAGGGACTCTTCGGCTAATGGGTGGCCGAGTTCATGGCCTGGTCTCTGCCGTCCCCAGGGGCCTGGCACTGTGCTCTGCTCACCCTGGATCCCCAAGTCTGCCTCTGGGCTCCCTTCTCCACAGGGTGTAACAGTGTCCTCAGAAGTTGCTTGCCCACCATCTCCAAATGCCTAGGGATAAAGGAAAGAGCTAATAAAATAGCTGTGAGAGGGGGGAAGTTCTGTGAACGGCCTCAGTTGGTTTCAACCAGAGGATTTTTATCACCTACAAATCTCAAAGCCACCGGAGTCTGGGGGCTTTGCAGTTAGGAGGTCCAGGAAGGGCAACTTCGGATTTCTGTACATAGCTGGGGTTTGCCAGGGAGAAGGTGCCATGGGGCAGAGGAGCAGCATGGATGGTATCATTGTTGGAGACATAGGCTTTCTGAGTCTCACATGCCTGGGTTGGAGCTCTGCTGGATAGCTGTGTGACCTTGAAGAAGCCCCGCAACCTCTCTGAGCCACCCATGAGTTGATCGTGCACATAAAATGCCCAGCAATAAGCCTGCCGTCATTAGGCCCTCAACAAAGGAGAGCTGGAACTGCGATGACTGTTATTTGGGGCTGGCCTCACAAGAGTCCTCAGCTAGTGGACGGCTTCCACTTTTGGGAGAGTGGTCAGAGTATCTATGCTCTGACCTCAGGCTGGGTGGATCCCAGGGATGTTAAGAGGAGACCTTGAGGTGTTCCTGAGCCTGCAAGCTAAGAAGGACAAGGCAGCCCCTGCGGGGAGTTGTGTAAGATTGGCAGTTCCCAGCAGGCTCTGGGGCAGGTACCCAACGACTCTCTCAGAGGTCAAGGGTCACACAGTTCTGCATGCAGAACTGGAAGAATGTCACAGCTGGCACGAGCACTGGGAGCCACCCAGGTCAATCCTTTTAATTGTTTTTTTGACCACTTTTTTTTTATGTAACAATGTAACAATTACCACGAACTTAGTGGTTTGAACAGCAGATTTATTCTTTCACAGTTTTGGAGGCCAGATGTCTGAAATCAGTCCCACTGGGCATGAATCAAGAGGTGCCTGGGCCTGGAGGCTCTGGGGGAGGCCTCGTCGCTCACCTCTTCCAGCTTGTGGGGGGTGGGGCACAGCCCTTGGCTTGTGGCCACATCACTCCACTCTGTCTCCAAGGTCACCTGGCCATCTTACTCTCGGGGGGCAAATCTGCTTCTGTCTTTATCTTGCAAAGAGAGAGAGAATCTATTTTATTTAGTTTTTCATGTGGCTTTCATTGCCCTGACACTTCATTGTGTAGGTGGAGCTGGGGTTCGAACCTGTGTCCTCGCACATGCCAGGCAAGTGCTATAACTGCTGAGCCACCGCTCCAGCCCCCGATTTAGAGCTCTTTGATACTCTAGGATAATGTTCCCATCTCAAGATTCCTAATTAGTTGTATTTGCAAAGGCCACCCCCACCTTACCATGTGTGGTAATAGTCACAGGTTCCAGGAAGTGAATACCTTTTGGGGACTATTATTCAGCCTATCACACCATCAAGTTAGCTTCAGATTTAACGAAGAGTGGCAATGGCTGTCCTAAGAGTTCTTGCATACCCTTCACCTAGTTTCCCATTATGTCAAACTCACACAATGACAGGACACGCACCAGAATTAGGAAATTATAGTTGTAGCGTTAACTAAATTGCAGAGCCTGTTCAAGCTCCCGCAGGTTTCCCACGCATGTGCCTTTCCTGTCTCGAGGTCCTGCCTAGGACACCACAACACACGTCCTCCTGCGCCTCTGCCTGGTCTCCCATCCGTGCAGCTTCTCGTTCCTCACGGCCTCCCCTGACGCTGGTGAAGCTCCTGGACTGGTGCTTTGTAGAATGCTCTTCGATTTGGGTTTGCTGAGCGTCTTGGTGACGCTGTCCCGGGCATGCCTTTTCGGGATGGAGGGCTCGGAAGGATGTGCGTCGTCTCCAGGGCACGTGATGTTGGCCTGTCTCAGTGACACGTGATGAGCGGTTCCGACCTTCCCCACTATAAACTTATTATTTTCCCTTTTATAATTACTCGCTGCTGGGGGAGAGGCTACGCACATCCAGCCCCGTTTGAACTTTTGCCCGCTAATCCCAGCCTGCACCCAGGCTGAACTGTTCTCCTTCCCTCATTCCTTCTGCATGCATTGCTCAGACCTCTGCAGGAAGCATTGCGACCTCTGCCCCATTTGCTCAGTTATTTGCTTATATCAGCGTGGACGCGTGGGTCTGGATTTTACCTTTTGGGTTCGGCTTCGATACCTTTGTCATTTATCTTATTGCTCAAGTGGTTCCAACCGACCCCCAGGCCTTTCAAGATGCCCTCTCCTTCCTTTCTTTTGCTCCCTAAGGAGAGTGGGTGTCCCCTTCCCTGACATCTGGCCTCAAGTAGTATGCTTAGAAATGAGCCCTGTTCTTTCTGCAGGTGGCCTGAGGGTTTTGGTGGACAAAGACTACATCTAACTCCAAAATTTCCAGCCCTTGGAGTGGGCCAAGCACAAAAACACTGAAGGGAATTTTCTTGGTTTCCCTTCCTCCTTTGGTCCCCTTCTTCCTGGCTCACCAAAAGTCTGGCTGTACCTCCCAGAGCCATTTCTCAGGAGGCAGGGGACTGTTGTGTTAGGAAAGTGGACTTTGGAATCAGATCTGAGCTCAAGTCCTGTGTCCGCCCGCTTCCCTACTCTGTGACTTTGGGCAGCTGACCCACCCTCTCTGTGCTCTGGTAAACTGGGGATGAAGAGCTCAGCCTCAGGGGGCCTGTGTGAGATAAGGGATGAGTGGCACACACTCTTGATAAACATGCGGCTTGCGGCTCCTGCAGGCTCCCTAATTGCAGGAGAGGGGGCGGGTGGGAGCCATGCTGGTCAGCAGTTTCTGGGAGAACTCCGCTCTTACGCATTCATTTTAAATAGACAGGATTTGCTAAATGAGTAACTACAGGCGATTTAATATGTATGAATTTGCAAGCCTTTTCCTATAAATACATTTACAGATAAGAATAAAAAGATCCTCCCAACAGACCATGGGCCCTCTTTGTTTGCAGGTAGGATTCCCAGGTTTTTCATGTCGTTGTACCCAGGGAGCTGGGGATCCTGGAGCTCCAAGACCCCCTGCCAGCTGCCTGGCTGAGCTCCCTCCCTGCTCTGCCCTCGCAAAGGCAAGCAGACTGAAATAGCTTCCTTCCCCGATTGGCAGGAAAAGCTGCTGTATTAACGACCACACTTAACACGCCTCGATTTTAATTCCTGCTTTAAATTTGGCACAATTGTTTTTACAATAAAGCCTGATTTTTTTCCACAATAGGGTGCTGAGAGTATGTGCGTTTCATTCAAATACGAAGAAAGCCCACTTTATCTCCTTAAAAAAAGAAATAAATATGAATCAACCCTTGCTGCCCTGAAATTCCCATCCTGCTGGGTCCCAGACATTTCCAGAACCCTCTCCTCTCCTACGACCTCCCAGGAGGAGAAGGGACCCCTGCCAGCCAGGTCATCAAGGTCAGCAGTCAGCTGTCCCCCAAGCAAGGGGTTCCCTGGGTGACCTCAGGCTCCACAGAGGTCTCTCGGAGTCGTGAGTAAGGTGAGTGCTTCCTGCTGCAACCACTGTCACTCCACATCCCAGCAGGAGCAGCCACTGGTGGGGGCCAGTGTGTCCTTAGTATTATTATTTTAATCAATTTTATTTAGTTTTTCATGTGGCTTTCGTTGTTTGGACAGTTCGTTGTGTACATGGTGCTGGGGTTCGAACCGGTGTCCTTGTGCATGCCATAACTGCTGAGCCACCGCTCCAGCCCCACCACTCTAACCCCTAGCCATCCCCGACTTTATGAAAGAGAGCGGAGCATGGCCTTCCCAGGCCAGTTGGCTTTTGCAGGAAGTGGTTCTGGATTTCTGGTGCAGGAGAAAAGCTACCTTTTAAAATAAAGTGATTGGGGCTGGAACGGTGGCTTGGTGGTTACGGCGCTTGCCGGGCATGCACAAGCACACGGGTTCAAACTCCAGCACCCACATACACAACCAAGTGTCAGAGCAACGAAAGCCATGCGGAAAACTCAATAAAAATTGATTCTCTCTCTCTCTCTCTTTCTCACTCTTCTCTCTTAAAAAAAAAAAAAAGATCCGGGGCTGGATGCAGCTCTGTGGGAGAGCACTTTTCTGGTGTGTGCGAGGAGGCCCTGGGTTCTATCCCCAGCATCATCATCAAGGAAAAAAGTGTTTTAGGAGATTTTCCTTTTGCACCTGTGGTCCCAGCCACGTGGGAGGCTGAGGCTGCAGGATCCTGCAAACCCAGGAGTTCAAGGCTAGCTCGATCAGCAGGGCAAACCCTGTGTCAGAGACACCAACGCCCCGCAGAAGGCAGATGAATGCAACCGGAGGGTGGTTTTATTTCAGTCAACGTAAAGAAGCACACGAAGTAAATGATCTTGCAGCAGTGGGCACGCAGGGCAGAACTCTGAGGTGGTGCTGGGGTAACGCTCGCTCCTGGTTTGTTCCCGGTGCCATTCCTGACTGCGAGGGACAGCCCCAGCCCTCCAGGGCCCAGGGGAGTGGGAAAGCTGTTTGCCCATGACAGGGCGAGTTGTGACGGTCCGTAAGTGTCCTTGAGGAGCGTGGTGGTGGCAACAGGAATCAGAGCGAGGACTCCATGTTGGTACAGCCAAGCCTGAGGGGCCCCGCTCCCCAGGGGCTTCCTCCCTCTGTGCTTGGAAGTTTGGGTTTGTCTTTATTAGGGAGAATGACATTTCCTCACAGGGACTGTACCTCCCTGGCACTTCTACAGCCGGAAGTAAGTGTCAGTGGCTTCAGACTGCAGGATTTTTTTTTTTTTTTAAAGAAAGAGGGACAGTGAGAGACAGAGAAAGAGAGAAACAACTTTATTTAGTTTTTCACATGGCCTTAGTTGCTCCAACACTTAGTTGTGTAAGTGGTGCTAGGGTTTGAACCCGGGTCCTCGTGCTTGCCAGGCAAGTGCCAAAACCACTGAGCCACCGCTCCAGCCTGGTGACTGCAGGATTTTTGTGGCCACCAGGGAGAATGTGGAGAAAGCCCTGGCTCTGAACGGGGGAGTGAGACAGAGCTGGGCGGAAGCACAGCAGATGCTGGGAGAAAGCGAGGCAGGATCTGCCAGGGAAGCAGGAGGCCAGCGGGACGAGGTGGCATTTTAGTGTCAGGGTAAAGCACATGGCTTGGGGCATTTCTTCAGAACTGCCCAGGATGCCTCCCGGGAATCCTGGTATGGAAGAAAGCACCTGGGATCTGGAGTCAGACAGACAGAATCCCCAGACCAACCCCATGTGACCTTGGATGGGTCACTGTGCCTTGGTTTCCTTGTCTGCAAGGTGGCCAGCGAGGCAGTCGCTCTGTCCTGCTGCCTCTGGTGTTCCCGTGGGCAGGGTCTCCCGGGGCTCAACGCTGCCCATCTTCCCTGCCATGAGCAAGAGGCTTTTCAGGAGGTCAGTGCCGAGTTGAGGAGCTGGGGTTCCTGGAAGCAGAGGCTCACAGGGCGACCCTTGCATATGTCGGGGAGGGGGCTCCTAGGGCAGGTGGGAAGCAGGAGGGAGGAGGAGGTGTGGTCTCAGGAGCAGCCTGGCCTCAGCCTTATCCTGCAGGAGCTCTGGGGTAGGATCCTGCCAGTGGTAAGGGGGCTCCCCTGCCACACCACACACCAGCTGGTCACTGGCTGTGGGGTTCCCCTGCGGCAGGGTGGGGGTGTCTCTGACTGAGGCGTCAGCCAGGGATGATCCAGGAGAGGCGATGCAGGTGAGCAAGCCGGCACTTCTGGGTGGGGCACCCAGCATCTGCTGCAGACCCACAGGAGGGCTCGGAGGACCTTGTTCTTTCCCTGTAGGGAGGGGAGGGACAGTGAGAGGTGGTCATCTGTCCTGCAGTAGATCAGTGGCATGGGAGAGTGCCCACAGCCAGGCGAGCCTGTGTGTGGCTGCCTGGATCCAGTGGACCCAGATCTTCAGAGCCCATAAACCAAACAAATGAATATTTGATAGAAATATAATTCTGGAGGATGAGGGCCCTTGTTGGCCCGACAGTGAAATACAGCGGCCATCTGACCTGCTGGAGGGATAAATCTGCCTGGCGGGGCTTTCCGGCAGAGACAGGGATGCTGCTTTTGCTGGAGAGCTTGGACACGACACTGGGGACTTGTCGGGTGGCGCCCCAGGATTCCAAGGTTGTGCTGGCCGTGGCTCCTCCCCTGCCCTGGTGTACCTCGGAACCAACCTTGTATCCTGGGTGGTTGGAATGACCCGAGGCTGGTGCTGGGAAGGAAGGGACAGGTCATCTGCCTCTGCCTGAGCCTTGATCAGGGCAAGGGGGTCGGACTTTGTGGTGTTGGCCAGCATGGGGCAGGGAGGGCAGACCTGGCTGAGACTGGCAATGCCATGCCCTTGGGTGGCCTCCAGATCTGCTTTGGACTCAGTTTCTTTTACCACAGAACAGACGAATCACAGCACCTACCTCACAGGGCTGAGGCATGATTGAGGGGCAAACCCACCAAAAGTGCTTTGTAGGGCGCCTGGCATGCAGGTGATGCCCGACGAAGGTCAGCTGTCCACACAGCACAGCACTGAAGTGTCTCCAGCTCCGCCACTGGCTAGCGCGTGTCCTTGAGCAAACCGTGCAAGCCCTCAGAGCCTCAGTTTCCCCATCTGCCCTGTGGGGGATAAATATACTGATCTATAGCTGCAAGGATTCGGGAATTGAATGCAAATTTCCTGGCAAGTGAGCTTAGCAAATAACCATGGTGAAGATGGTGGTGGCGATGAGGGTGTCAGAGGGAGGTGACAAAAACATGAGGTTAAGCCCCTCCCTGGGGAAGTCCTGGAATGAACTTCCTCTTCCCCCCAGACCCCTTTAGTGGTTCTTTGTATCAGTTAGTGATTGCTGTGTAACAAATTGCCTCAAAACTTAATGACTTAAAGCAACAGTGATTATTTATTATTCCTTACAGTTTCTAGGGTTCAGAAATCCAGACAGGATGCAGCCTCTGCTTCATGAAGACTGCAGTTCAGCTGGAAGGTGTGGAGCCTCAGAGCTTAAGTCTGAACCCCCCAAGCCTGGTGGCCAGTGCTGGCTGTCAGTGGTGTCTAGTTGAGGCTGTTGGCCAGAAGACTCACATGTGGTCTCTACATGAGGCCTGGGCTTCCTTACACCATGGTGGCTGGGCTCCAGGGACAAGCATCTTGAGAGGGAGTGAGCCAGAGAGAAGCCAGATTGCCTTTTACAACCTAGACTCAGAAGCCATATGGCACCGTATCTGCCACATTCCTATTGGTTGAGAAAGTTCCAAAGGTCTTTCCAAGTTCAAGGGGAGGTAATGTGGACCCACGTCTTGATGGAGGCTGGTCAAGGCCGTAAGGAACGCATGACAGTGGGGGATATTTGTGTGGCCATGCTTGGGAGGCGATCGCCTGTGCCCTCCCTTTCTGGTCTCTTGTACCCGCGTCATTCATTTCAGGGGGACAGATCCCTGCCCTGCAGGTCTGTACAACCTCGGGGAAATGGCAGCAGGAAGCTGTTCTGTCCCTGCTACGGTTTGAATGTGTCCCTTCCAAAATCCAAATGCTGCAACTGAATGACCAATTGGTGGTGGCATGAGGAGCTGGTCCTTTCAGAGGGGACGGGTCAGTGAGGAGCCCTCCTCCTTCCTGAATGGGTGAAGGTCTTTCTGAAGAGGCTTCCAGTGGCAGCTGGTTCTCTTGCTCTTCCACTCTCCAGCCTGCTTCTTCCTCAGGGCATGCAGTACCAAGGCACCACTGTGCCAGCTCACCAACTGAACCTTCCAGGGCTTTGATCTGGGACTTCCCAGCCTCCACAGCTGTGAGCCACATGAACTTTTGTTCTTTATAAATCACCCAGCCTCAGGAATTGTCTTACAGTAGCACCAACAGACTAAGGCACTGCCCCACCCAGCTAATATTCCTGCTCTGGAGTCTGTGCCTTCCCTTTGGGGTGAGGCTGGCTCTAGATTATGGTTCTCAGGTGCTGGGGTAGCAGAGAGCTTGAAAGTGTCCTCCATTAGCCTTGGGCTGCTATGTGAGCCCTCGTGAGCAGAGGTTTCTGTGGCCAGCAGTGGACCTAGACAGCTGTCAGAATGGACCAGGGAGGATTTCCTTCCCGGAGCTTTGCCCAGAAACTTGAGCTTCAAGTTCTAGAAGCTCTTGGCCAGGATTTCCACCACACCATTACTGCTCTCAACCCACCCATTCTCTCTATGGCTCAAGAAATCATCACGTTCTGTAGATTTGACCCCTTTGATAAGGTGCATTTCCCACTCTTCCCTGTCCCTGTGCTCAATGCCTCAGGCGTGGAGGCCTCATCCCCTCCAGCAGCCTCCTCTCCTGATTGACCTCGCTGCCCTGAGGAAGGCTCTGTCTTCTATTCAACCCTCCAAACCAGGGCAGGCTTCCCGAAGCCTAGCATCCAACTGCCCCTCGCCCGGCCATTGGAACACCGTCCCTCTGGCCTCTGGCTTGCAGTTGATTGTACTGTCATAGCTCGTCCCCAGGTCCTCTCCGTGTGCAGCCAGCATCCTCCAGCTTCATGCCCGTCATATTCTGATGGCACTAACACAGACAGTGGCAGCCGCAGGGTTTAGAGACCGACTACCTCCTTCCCCCTGTCCCCGTAATCCACTCTTTTCTTCGCAGGGGTTCCCACTGGGAGACTGCAACATCCAGGTAGTCGGATTATCTACTGTCCGTCTCTGGGTTTAAGCCCCGTGAGGGCAGGGGCTACATCTGCCTTGTTCGTCTCTGGTTCCCTGTGTAGCCCACAGGGCTCTCTCAACAATCACGGAACGAGGGAACAGACCCAGCAGCGGGGAGGCTGATCTCACCCTGGTCACCAACTCCCTTGGGCAGGGAAGGAAGCCCATGCTCCCTCTAGGGGGACCCTCCGCGTCTCTCTTGCCGCGAGCCCTCCCCAGCACCGCGCAGTTCTCCATACCTGACTGGGTGCTTCCCTGTCTTGCCTGACACCAGGAAATGTGAGGATGGTGGTATCCTTCCAGCTTTACAGAGAAGGAAACTGAGGCCCGTGGAGGTCCTGGGGCCAGGTTAGGATTACGCACACAGCTCTTTGTGGCAGAACTGAGAACTAGGACTCCTGACTCCTTATCAAGGGCTCTTTCCCTTCTACTCCGTTTTATCACCTCCGGGGACACACCATTGTGATATACCAGACTGCAAGAGTTGGCTGGAATCTTATGATTGTGTTGCCCAATGGGCACAGATGGGGAAACTGAGGCCCAGAAAGGGGAGCCCTGTGATAAGCAGGTGATGGGCACAGAGTACTTTCCAGATGTCCCTCAGGCCCTTGAGGGGTGAGTTCTTCGCTGGCCACCAGCCCCTCTGTTTGGCCAATCTGGGGCCTCACAGAAAAGGGTTAACTGCCAGAGCCTGAAGGTGATTTTCACAGACAATTGTTATGATATGTTCTTGGCCTAAACGCTTTCCAAAAAATCCTGGCCAGCCGAGCAGATGGGCATCTGTCATTGGCATAACAAGGAGGCTGTGTGAGCAGGCATTCCACTTAGAGCAGCTCAGAGCACCCAGGCAGGAAAAACCAACATGCCCAGTGTTGGGGCAGAGCGCAAAGAGCGGGCACAGGGACGCTGTAGGCACCCACAGCCCCCAGACAGCATTTCAGCACCCAGGACAGCTCCCCAGGAACCAGGCAGGCACACTTTAGAACCCCAAGCCTAGGCTCCAGAGGGTGGGGAGCCACTGACATTCTGAAACAGGAATCCAAGTGCTCACAGCATCAGAGAGGGGCTTCAATGTTTTTGGAGTTTCTTTTGCATTTGGAGTTTGAGAAGTCACTGGAAGAGAGGAGAGGGTGATTTTAGAATGTGCTTGAGCAACTGTCTTTGGCATCCCCTCCACTCCTCATCGCCGCCAGGTGGGGAGAGAAGAAGCAAGGATGAGAATCTCAGGATGGGGAGAGAAGGGTGGAATGCGGAGAAGGAAGTGGATGGGGGAGGAGGCAGGTTTTCCTGGTCTTGGAGCACTGGGCTGCTTCTCATCGTGACATTCACGTGGCCCCCAGGCTGCTTGCCAGGGCTCCCTCTCATGACCATCCTCCTCTTCAATGTGTGTGTGTGCATGAATCACTTTTCAAAGTTCTTCAGCTGCTCCTTGGGCTTAAAGCTCCAGGACCTCTTTGATTAGAACTACAGTGATCATCTATTAAGATGACGTCTGTTCTAGTGCCGCCATCCACAGCGATTTCATGGTTCTTCGTTTCTGATACTGAGAAGCTGACCCATGGAGGATGGATGTCCTAGAGCCACTCTTTGAAGACACAAGTTGAGGACTGTCCCCTTGGGGTCACTCTGTGCAGGGGCAAACAGGAGAAATGTCTCTTGGTCCTAGAGATCAGCAGAGAGCAATGGCAGGAACTCATCACAGTGGTCCCAATGCATCAAGATCATGGATTAAATGGCACTTGGTAGTCTCTGTTTAATGAGGTGAGAAGACCAGAAACATCCTCCAGAAACAGTTTCATCAAAATAATTAAAGTCCAGAAGCTTAAAGGTGTTACATTTCTGAATCTGGGGAATTCACTCATGGGTAATATTCTGCCGCCCACGTAAGCTGGACAGTAGGGTTTGTACTCTCAGCCAAAAGGGCTCATGCCATTATAATGAATTATAACTAATTAATCAGAGCTGTAAAATATAATAATGATCCACTGTGGTATGAAATGGAATTAACATACTGCGTTTCCATCACAGGCCAGGCCGGGGGCTTTGCCTGCTGTGGACGACTGTGTTACTGTTCAGCAAGCATCCACTCCCGGCTCCTGAGGCTGTGTCCTTACCCCATGTGATCTGCTTAGGCCAATAGAAGGCGTTTGGCAGTGGCACTGTGAATGTTTCGATGTCCTCTTACACTCTTGCTTCTCTGGAAATGGGCAGGCCCCTTCACCAGGGTCCCGACAGGAGCACACACAGACTAGACCTGTGCCCTGCCCTCGCCAGAAGCAGGGCCTCCCAGGGGAACCCATGCTGATCATTGAACCTCTCTCCTCCATGGCCTGGCAGGTTCAAGAACAAATGCTTGGTATTGGCAGCCTCTGAGTTTTGGGGTCTGCAGCTTTTCAGCAGAGTTGGTCGGGAGCTGTGGCACACAACTGTTTGAAGTACAGGAGGTGCCCAACTCAAGGCCGTGGAGGGACTAGCCCAGGGCTGGGGGGCGTGGTCCTGGGAGCCCGTCCTCTTCCTCGACCTCGGCTTCTCCACTCCCCAGTCCACCCACTGCTCAGAGCTCAGGGTGGGAAGCTTCGGGAGAACCAGAACCCGAGAAGCTCCTTTCAAAGAGTCAGCAGGGGCTCCCCCGCCCCATGTTGCTGGAAAAGGTCACAGTTGGCGATTCAGCCCACAGAACAATGACATTTCAAGGATCAGAGAAAAGGTTAAAATATTCCTATAAATCTATTCTTGGGACTCTTAAGCATTTCCAATGTAAAGGGAAAATGTCATTTCTTTTCCCCCCAGGAGTGGTGGCGGGTGGGCTGCTGGTAATGGGTCTGCTCTGGTTTTGCTGGGGAGGATGGGCGGGGGGGGGGGGCTCCTTCCAGCCCTCCACATGCAAATGAAGGTGCACTTAACCCCCCAACCTCATTTGTTTATGGAAATTGAATCTCAATGGTCCCCAGAAAAGCTTCTCCCAGCGGAGAGATGGACAGCGCCAGCTTCCGGACCTTTCCTCCTCCCTCTCCTGCGAGGCTGGTGGACCAAGGCTGTGACCTTCAGTGAGGTCAGGCAGGGGCTTGGTGGGGGAACCTGGTACGTCACCTACTTGAGCTTGCCACCCTTACGCCCTGCTGCCCAGTGGCTGCGTCTCATCTCCTCCAGGGAAGCAGAGACCAATTGGCACCTCGTCTTCACCTCCTGGATTCCATGTCTTGGTGAGTGGCCCCAGCCTCCTTCACTCAGCCTTCATCACTCAGCAACCGTGTGCCATGCACGTGCCCAGTGCCCCTGAGTGAGGGCAAGGGATAACCCTGCGGGTCCCTCACAGGCGGTTTGTAGACAGGCCAAAAAAGGGTCCAGGACCCTGCCATGGGTGAAGGACGAACACATTTGAGAATCAGGTGCTGAAGAAACCCCAAGAAGGGAGACAGGGAGGGCTTCCCAGAGGGGTCGCTATATGAACTGGGCCAGTCCCAAATGGGTACCTTAGGTCGAGCAGACAAGGTGTGCAAAGGTTTGGAGTCTGAGAAGCCATAGCTTTTGGAGGCTTGGGGATCGCAGGGAGCAGGTGCCTTGCTAAGGGTTCACTTTCCTTCAGGGGACAAGGCTGCCTGTAGGGGCCACACCCCACAGTCTGCCAGAAGCCCTGTTATTCATAGTCTTCAAGTTGTCACTCACCTCCCACAGCCTGTCAATCACCAGCCCCGCCTCATCTGCCTCCCAGATACAGCCTCCTTGCTTCCCCGTCTCTCCCACCCCCAGCCCATCCCTCAGGGCTGCGGGGCTGCGGCTTCTCTGTGGCAGGTGCCCCAGCCTCTGAGTGAGTCTCCCTGCAGCCAGTCTCCCTCCCCTGCCCCAGCCCCCCATGCAGCAGCCACAAGGGAGACTCAGAAGCACCCACCTTGACACCTCTCTCTTACTGAGGTCCCTTTGCTGACTCCAGAAGCCCAAAGGAGGAACTTCCGGTTCCTGAGCTCTGCAAGCCCTTCCAGGCCAGTATCTGCACCTGCCCAGGTCCCCTACGCCCCCCCCCCCTCCCCGTCAGTCCTTTCCTGGCTCCTGCTGCTGGGGGCACCCTCCTTCCCTCCCCTGCCTGGTGACCTCCCACGTGGTGCTCAGGACCCCGATAGCCATCGACCAGCCGCCCCCAGGCCGCTGTGCTGCTTGTTTTCCTGGGTCATGTGTTCAGTATGTGGTTTTATTGTCCCCTGTCCTCCTCTCCCAGGCAGTGAGCACTTTTGGATGGAGGGCAGTGGCTTTCCTGTGGCCTCAGGATCCGAGGTTGGCACTAGCTGGGAGACTGAGAGGGGGGATGGAGTGAGTGCAGACACCGTGACAATGACACTACAGAGCATGCCGCCCCAGCCCACAGGTGGGGTTTCCGAGGCTTCGGAAACCAGGCCTCTGGCAGCTACTCCAGCGCTCCTTGTCCAGGAGTGGTGAGAGGGAGGGGTGGCTGGGGTAGTTCCGGGACAGGAGGCTCAGCTTGGCCTCCCAGTTTCTGGGCTGGGAATTAAAGGCACCGTTGGTTCCCACTCGTCCCTAATTGGCACCAAATTGTGTGGCATGGACTGGCTATGCTGCCTCCATAGCTCAGCGGGGGCGGGGGCGGCAGCTGGTAGTAATAACAGCTCTTCCATCTCCGGAGGTGGAAGTCAGGCTTTTCAAAGTGGGACCGGGTTGCGGAGGGAGCGCCGAGCTGGGGCAGTGGTTGGGACCAGACCTGGGGACGAGGATACCCAGAGCTGTGGCCTTAGCGGGGATGTTCCTCTCTCAGAGTCGTGGTTGCTTTGTCTCTAAAATGGGGACAGTGTCATGCCCATGTGCTGGGGTTGCTGGAAGCTGAAGGCTTCTGTCTCCCCTGAGGCTGGCCCCTTTGGACCCAGGCAGGAAGGTGGTTCCTGGTTATTGTCCCTTCTTGGGGGGCTCCAAGCATCTCCCTTGCCTGACCTGCAGAAACTGAGACCACACTCTGTGCCAAGAGCCTTGAGCCCAGAGGCTTCCACCTAAGGGGACAGTCTCAGTCCTCCAAGCAGGAGCACTGTGGTCTCCGGAGCAAGATTCCACCCACTGTGCCTGGGATGCCCCACTTCTCTGCCTCAGTGTCCTTGGGTGTGAAGTGACGTGTCTGGCCCATGTCCTGGGCACCCATCCCGCTCTGATCAAAGTTAATTCCTCATTTCCTTTGGTGTGAAGCTCCTGGTTCCTACTAGTGGGGCTCTGGGAGGGATGCAGGTAGGCAAAGGGGATTCTGCCCGAGGATGCTACTACCATCAGGGGCTTTTGTCCTGCTACCTTAAGAAAGGGGAATTCTTCACCCAAGGGTAACAGTGGGGCCAAGTGGGGGATGAAATAGAGAATTTCAGGCTGCGGGACACAGACCCAAAGGGAAGAGAGGCAGGGCCAAAATGTCGAGGACTCACTGATAGCCACGGCTGGGGCACAAGGACGGTGATGGGGGTTGGAGATGAGCTGTGTATCTGGGGGTGGGGGCTGCAGGTTGCATTGTCACCCTCCAGCCAGAGAGCAGGGGCCATGTTCTGGCAGTGGGTTCCTGGAGCCAGTGATCTCGGGCCAGTCTTGCACTGCTAAGATACAAAACCACAGCCATAGCTTTTGCTCCCAGCCAGGCCACTGACTGGCTGTGGGGCTTTGGGCAAGTTGCTCACATCTCTGAGCCTCAGTGTCCTTGGGGCACGGGGGGAATGTCACTACAGCCCCAGTAAGAGGTGGCTTGTGAGAGGTCCTCGTAATTCTACCGAGGGGGCAATGTCATCACTTTCTGGGGCTCTACTGGGGCAGTGGCTTTGGCCCTTGTGTCTTAAAGGAACCCAGGTCCTGGAGGCCTAAGGCAAGGAGATGTTTGGGGGGCCACAGGACCTCTGGGAGTCCCCAGGTTTCCAGTGTGATGGCAGCTGCCCCGCCTGTGTGCAGGGACAGGACAGTGCGGCTGGGGACACCCAGGCTCAGCACGGGGCCTGCAGGTTCTACTCCAGTTCTGCTGCTGGCAACTGGATTCTGAAGGTTTAGTATGGAAGTATCTCTCACAATTGCTTTATGTAGATTACACGTCAATGCGATAGTGTTCTGGAGACATTGGGTTAAATAAAACATATTATTAGAATTAATATCATCTGCTGCATTCCTTCCGCGAGGCCACTAGAAACTCTAAGACGACTCACCCAGCTGGCCTCCCGTTTCCACTGCTCGTGGCTGATCTAGAACCGTGCTGAGCACTTGGTGGACCTGAAGGACGCGTTTGCTACTGTTAATTTGTTGTTGGGTTTGAGTATGGGATTTACGACTTCTGGCCTGATCTAGCTCAGAGGAACTTTTCTAAAGCTCAGTTTTCCTTTTTGTGAAATGGGACGGCAGAGATTAAACGAAATTGTGCCCATAGAGCCCTGGGCACAGCACCTGATGCCGGGGAAGCCCTGGGGGCAGAGGTTGCAAGGTTGGCTTCCAGGACGTCGGGGAGGTGCCGGTTCATCCCTGATGGCAGAGGGCTGGCTTGCAGCCTGGGAGCTGCGGGCAGGGCTGAGCTTGGTCTCCCCGCTGACGGACCTGAGCCCGAGGTTGAGCCGTCTGGCTGTGATGTGAAGGGAAGGGTCAATAACACATTAATGGGATCGGTGGCCCCATTAATCTTCTTCTAATGAATGGCCGTCTGAGCCAGGCTGTCTTCCCCGGATCCTGGAAGACGTTTCCTATTGGCAGAGAACTTGCTGGGTAGAAAGAGCCCCGGATCCTATAAAAGTGATTTAGTGGCCTTGCTCAGGGGAAGGCGGGCTGCAGACGCCCAGCAGGAGGGCTCTGAAACAGGACGGTCACAGCAACCTCCCTCTGGGGCTCTGGGTGGAGGCCCTGGGGCCCTGGCATAGCGGGGTACTTGTTTGAGCAGAGGATTGCTTTGCCTGTATCTGATGCTTACACCTTCACCCCCAAATAGATATTGCAGGGAATGCGAGAACCAGGCTGGGCTGGAGGGTCTGGGGAGGGGGTGATGACAGCAGAGGAGAGGGCACAGAAGTTCTGGGTTCCAGTCCTCTCGTGGCTGAGTCTCTCAGCTTACTCACCTGCAGCGTTGTTGGGATATCATCAAAGCAGAGGGATGCACTAGGGCTGATGAACAGTGGGACCGGGAAGGTGCTGAGCTGGGGTGGGGATGGGAGGAGGACCTGGAGAGGGTGGGAAATGAGCTGAAGAGAACCTGTGTCTCCTGCTTGCCCAGGGATGCTGTGGTCCAGCCATCAGCACTGCATTCCTGCACCCAGGTGTCTGTTTTACCACACAAAAGCCCCATGGCTGCTTGTTTCTGGTGTCTACCTGTCCAGTTCATTCACAGCCCACTGAAGGGAAGCAAATGAGTCTGACAGTGGGACAGTAAGTTTAGGTAACAAATGACCCATGCCAGAGAAGCTACACCTCAGGTGCAGTGGGGCCACAGAGGACATGGGGTGGCCTCTCTGTGTGGGGGTCTCAGAAGGGAACTTAAGAGACCTGAGAGGCCAACTGTCCCACGTTACAGGTAAGGACATAGATGCCCGGAGAGGTGAAGTCCCAGAGGTGACCCCCTGTCTGAGGTGCCAGCTTGGGATGGAAGGAATCTAGGTCCCCAGATTCTGGGAGCGGCAGCCTCTGTTTGCGGGCCTGCTCCAGCTGCACGCTCCATCTCCCTGAGCCTCCGTTTCCTCCTCGCTGTAGCAGGACGACCCCGGCTGGCTCCGGGGATTCTCCTGGGGAGCCAGGGAGCATCAGGTGATGCATTGGACCATGAGGGGCCAGTTTGGTTGCTGCTGTGGTTATAGTCATAGCTCCCATGCCTCCAGCATCACTGAGTGCCAGGCATTGTCCTCAGCACCGACACACGTCCCCTCAATCAGCCTTCAAACCCTGCAAGAGGCTCAGAGAGGGAAAGTGACCTGACCCAGGTCACACAGCTTCTGTTCTTACCCCTCTCACTGGGCACTTATGCCTGCACCCAGTACATGCACATCTACCACACACACACACACACACACACACACACACACACACACAGAGGCATGCACGCCTGTGCAGTCACTGGCTGAGCTCAGAGCCTGCAGAGCGGACCCCTGGCAAACCCTTCAGGGAGAACCCTTCGGGTGGCGCGTCTCAGACGTAGAGGTGCCCTCATTGTGCTTCCTGGGCTGCTGGGTGCCTGGCTCCATGTCCCTCTGTGAGCTAAGGAATCCACTGAAGTGGGCCAATCAAGTCCAGCTCCACTTCCTGCTTCAACCCCACCAGAGCCTAGCCGCTGTGTCCCTCCCTGCCTCCCTCTGTTGGTCTCTGGGAGGCTGCTCCTGTCTCCTGACCGGGTCACACCCCTTGCCAGCCAGGCAGTGGCTCCGATCACCCGATCACCCAAAGCCCAGAACTCCAGGAAGGAGGGAAGGCTGCACTCTCTCAGCAAGACCACAGCCAGAGAAGACGGCAGGAGGCTGAGCTTGGCACTGGGGCGGTAGGTGGGCGATTCTTCCTGAGGCCCAGCCACCCCGCAGGGAATCCACCACCCCTGCCCTCACTGCCCCAGCAGCGGAACCAGGTGTCAGGAGCACCTCCAAGAAGAGCTGGAGAGGTGGGAGGGGTGGTGGAAAGGATGGGCTGAGCGTTCTTCTGTCCCTGTGACTGCGGGTCCACTCCATGTGTCCTCTTTTGACTGACTATGGCTTATGGGGGCCCATTGCCCCATTTTGATAAGGAAAGTGACAGGGGTCAGACCTGGACACACCATGCCAGGTTCATTCTGATGGGAAAGGAAGAGACACTCCCCTCCCTCTTGGAACCTCTACTTCTATTAATGCATCCTAAAGTTACATGGGTTCAAAAGTCCTGCAATCCTGTTAGCTCAATTTATGCTTAATGAGAAATCAAAACGTTAGGCTGACATTCCTTGTTACTGAGTCACAAACTGTCCATTCCAGTTGCCCTTCCCCAATCGCATTTTACTGCAATTGTCTGTTGAGATACCCGGATCCGGTAGCCTGGAAAGAATGAACAACATAGCTTTGTGGCCCAAGGAATTGGACCTCACTTGGGTGGAGGCTGCCATCTCCTTGCCATCACACCACTCTTCCTCCTTCCCTGCTCAGCCCCATCTGTTCCTCCTTGCTGGGCTGCCCTGAAGGGACCCCAGCTGCTTTGAGGACACAACCTGCTCCTTTTCCCCACCATCACCAACCTGGGCAGGCCTGCAGGCTCCTCAAGGTGGAGACAGGAGGCGAGGCTAGCAATATTGCTATCTTCACTCTGACAATCTCAGTCTGAAAAATCTCACTTGAAGCTCATCTGATTTTTACCATTCTCCCCCAACGCCATTTGCCACCTCCCCCCATGCCAGCATTTCTTTCCAAACTCTAGGTCAACAGCAGCTGCGTAAAAGCAAAACAGAACAAGCCCTAGACCCCGGAAAGTGGGCCAGGAGACCAGAAGTCCGAAACAGAGATCAATAGCACCCGAGGTCCGTGGGTCTCCTCTGAATCCTCACCTCTCCGGGGTATGCAGGGCCCATGGCCTAGCATAGCAGCCTCCCTGCTCTAACCAAGAAATGGGACCGCTCCCTCTTCCTCCAGGGGAGGCCGAGCGGGGAGGCCTCCCCTTTGGAGACTTTAATTAGGGCGTTGGAGTTTTATGGGAAGGTTAGAGTGATTTCCACTCCTGGAGGTGTTAGGAAACCCGGCAAGTTCTATCACTGTTTTATAGTTTGAAAACGCAATATAGATTTTATTGCAGCTGCCGTGAGTTCTCTAAACAAGAAACCAGTAACCCAGGCTACAGAGGAGCAGGATGGGCCTTTATACGTGAACAAGAGCTTTCTGGCAAGGGGCCGCCTCCCTTCCCGAGATGGAAAAGCTGGCGTCTGAGGGCCTTGGGCCCTGCAGGTCATTCAGAGTGCTTCTGGGAGAGTCTTCGGATTCGGGACCTTGGGCCAGGGAGGTTCCCTTCAGGGCTTATTTCAAAATTTAGCGCAGCAGCTATTTACTGAGCACCTACTATGTGCAGAGGGGAGGTAGCTGCGGAAGAATGATTGACAACCTAGTGACAAGCAGGGTGTAGGCTGACTGTGCAGAGGACAGGGGACAACCCAGAGGGTGTCACAGAGGACGTGAGCCAGGATGGTCCCCGATGACGAGAAGAGAGGGTTTCGCTGATCTTTGTAGGTGGCGGCCCTCAGCTGTCCTCTTCTCCGTCCTCACTGGGGGGCTCTGTCCCCTTTTCAGGTTATCTAATCTGCACCCTCACCCTGTTTCCTGCTGGCTCCTCTTGCATCACCTTGTACCTCCTGGTGGGTGACCTAGCTCCAGAGGCCTCGGACACCTCCTCAGTTACCTGATCAGGCAGGAGCCCAGCCGCTGCTGCCAAGGAGTCCCGCGGGTACAATTAAGGTCCCGAATCGTTAGTGGATTTAAAGAAGCTAAGCCGAGTGGGACCCTGGGCAGCTGGCCCTCAGAAGGAACCGCTTCCCAGACTCTTCCCAGACTCCCGGCTCTGGGCGGAAGAAAAGTCCCTGTTTCTGGCTTTGAAGATGGAAGGGGGCCACATGGCTGGGACCAAAAAGAGAGAAGAGAGAAAGAGAAGGGCTGGAGCGTGGCTTAGCAGTTACAGCGCTTGCGCGGCACGCGCAAGGACGCAGGCTCGAACCCCAGCACCACCACGATCGCAAGGAACTGTTGGAGCAAAGGAAGTCACGTGAAAAAGTAAATAAAACTGATTCTCTCTCTCTCTCTCTCTCACTCTCTCTCACTGTCCCTCTTTCTCTCTTAAGAAAAAAAAGTCTTCTTAAAAAAAAAAGAGCCCTGGGTGTCTTTCCAGGGGACTTAGAATCAGCACATTACAG